>LKNJ01000620.1:0-154675 GCA_002120245.1 Maccullochella peelii | reverse complement strand
TTCCCAGCAGAACATTGCCCAAAGCATCACACTGCCTCCGCTGGCTTGCCTTCTTCCCATAGTGCATCCTGGTGCCATGTCTTCCCCAGGTAAGCGACGCACACGCACCCGGCCATCCACACGATGTAAAAGAAAACGTGATTCGTCAGACCAGGCCACCTTCTTCCATTGTTCCGTGGTCCAGTTCTGATGCTCATGTGCCCATTGTAGGCACTTTCGGCAGTGGACAGCGGTCAGCATGGGCACCCTGACCGGTCTGCGGCTACGCAGCCCCATACGCAACAAACTGCGATGCACTGTGTGCTCTGACACCTTTCTGTCAGATTAGCATTAACCTTTTCAGCAATTTGAGCTACAGTAGCTCTTCTGTTGGATCGGACCACATGGGCCAGCCTTCGCTCCCCACGTGCATCAACGAGCCTTGGCTTCCCATGACCCTGTCGCCGGTTCACCGGTTTTCCTTCCTTGGACCACTTTTGGTAGGTACTGACCGCTGTAGACCGAGAACACCCCACAAGAGCTGCAGTTTTGGAGATGCTCTGACCCAGTCATCTAGCCATCACCATTTGGCCCTTGTTAAAGTCGCTCACATCCTGACGCTTGCCCATTTTTCCTCCTTCCAACACATCAACTTTGAGGATAAAATGTTCACTTACTGCCTAATATATCCCACCCACTGACAGGTGCTATTGTAATGAGATAATCAATGTTCTTCACTTCACCTGTCAGTGGTCATAATGTTATGGCTGATCGGTATACAATATTAATATTAATATAATAATATTACATAATATTATGTAATATTAATACTGCGTTGTCATCTGCTTTTTTGGATGAAACCTTTTTTAGCCTTCGTTGCAGAAATGTCTTGCAATGCTGGTCACTCGCTCGTAGCATCATCCTCCATCTTTGCCTCATGATAATTTCATTAAAGGAATAGTTTGATGAGTTTTATGAGGAGACTGATACCACTTTCATATCTATCCGTTATATATGAAGCTACAGCCAGAAAATAGCTAGCTTAGCTTAGCACAAAGACTAGAAACAGGGGGAAACAGCTAGCCTGGCTCTGGCCAAAGGTTTTTAAAAATCTGCGTACCAGCTAACCATCTCCTCGTATTTCTCATATTTACCATAACTCTTGGCCAAGCTAGCGAATAAGTGCATTCCCCAAAAGGTGAATTCCTTTTAGAAGCAAGGAGGAGGAGGAGGAAAGAAGAAAGCACAGATAAGGAAAGCCACGTTCTTGGTAATATAAATTTTGCCATGTCTAAAAGTGATTTTTATTTGTCATACTGTGCTATAGGACTTTTGATCTTGCTCATTGTCACTGGGATTTAGCAACAGTAGTGTTCAAACAGAATGAAAATCTGCAGACTTCTGTGGCTCAGGGCCGAAGAGATCTAATGAATAAACTTGTTCCGCCCACCTGCTCAACAATCTTACCTACAGTAGGCTATGAGGTACCAGATGGCCCCGAAGAAGAGCCATGTGACAGCGTAGGCCATGACGAAGACGAAGAGCGAGCAGCGCCAGTTGAGGTCCACCAGCGTGGTGAAGATGTCAGTCAGGTAGCGGTAAGTCTCTCGCATGTTACCATGTTGCACGTTGCAGCGACCGTTCTTCTCCACATAGCGCTGTCTCTTACGCCGAGTCCGGGCTGGTGGAGAGACAGGGGGACGAGGAATCATGTGAAATAGGGGAGGGAGAGAGGAGAAGCGACACAATCTGGTTATAGAAGTTAGAAATATAGAAATATGTAAGGCTGAAAAATGGGCGATCTTGCTCTTGTGGAAAACACTTGGTGAAAGTTTTGATGCTTTTCTATGCTTGAAACAAAGTTCAAGACGAGTCTTCATAGGTGTCTCAGTTTCATAACCCTAGGTTCCAAGAAACCCTTTCAAAACCCCTTAGAAAACTTCAAAACACATAAAAGGCTGCCTTTCTAAATTTCTGAAAGGGTTTGCCATTTGAAGATACAACTCTGACTGCAGTCAGAGGATGCGAGTTGAATGAAGGCACGTAGAGAGAGTGGAGGATAAACAGAGGAAGGTGCCAGGGGACAAAACTACTTAGAGAGATGCAGTGTGGCTCAGAGGGAAGTCAGGCTGGTGAAGAAGGGATAACATAAATGAAAACAGACAGGTGAGGAAAAGAGAGGAGATGAAGTACGACGGGACAACATCATCAAACACTCGCAGAAGAAAAGCTACAACAGTGGACTTAAATTACTGTACAACCCTGACGGCAACTGATTATGTTTTTTCTATGTAGAGAACCTTTTTAGTGTGGGTGCACCCAGCCAGAACTGAGGTTATGACACGTTATAGACAAAACTGCTCTGTTTGTTTTGTACCTTAGATCAACGACAACAATGGATATCAATCAGTGTGTATCCCAGTCAACCTATGGAGTCATATCCTAAGGATTACAGGCACAGTTCAGCCCAAAATATCAGCCTCTCTGCCTTTTCTATGATACATTTATCACTGTATGTTGATATTTTGGTGCGAAATGATGGCTCCAAAGTCCTTGCTCTTTGAGAAAGTGACACCAAACTTGCCTTCTGCCATTGATGTTTTTAATTTTGAAAGGTCCACTGTAGCTTAATTGTAAAAAATGGTCTTGTTTTATGCTTCTGGCAGGTATCCTCTCACAAAAACAATGAACGTCCAGTTCTTTAATGAACAGTGTTTTTAGGTTTTAGGGTTGATTTTCTTTTTCACAGAGATGTACAGCAAAGAGGAGAGCTACTGGAGAAGCCTAATGAAAAAGTTTGTGTAAGACTGTCAAAATTGCTGAGGGATGAAGCACTGCAGCACGGTCCAAATTAGAGGAGATTCACAACTATTGCAAGAGAGATGGGGAGGAGAAGGAGGTGCACAAGTTCAGTCAATATACAGTATGTGTGTGTGTGTGGAGTGGGTAATCAGTCAGTAGCTCCCAATCTCTGGAGGAGCTAAAGGAGTCTGTATTGATGTACTTGCAACCTTCATTTAGTTTTCTCCAGACTTGAATGATGTGAATAGAAAACAGCCATAACATTTTGGAAACATTAATTTCATCATTTAAAAAGGCCATCAAGGACAGGAAGCCACATTCAGAGTCACTCACCCCACCCGAATCGTCCCCTCTCCTTCTCCGTCCCCTGGGTCTTCTTCCTGGGCTGATTGGCGTTGGCCTCCCGCTCGGCCAGCTTGGCCTGGAACGACCTGTTGACCTTGGCCAAGGGTGGAGGGGATGGTGCCGTCTCTGTGGTGACGACGTGGCCCAGCTCCTCCGATAGGTTGAAGACTCTGGTGTAGGCTGTGGCCTCGGTGGCCACCTCCACATCTTCCCCTTCCCTCTTCTCCTCCACAGGGAGCGAGAGGGAGTCCGGGCGGGAGGGGAAGACCGAGTTCTCCAGCGCCATGGCCTGTGTGTATATGTGTGTGTGTGTCAAGTGTATTAGCGTGTTATTGATATCCTCCCTATGGCAGACTCTGTCCAGTGGCTATTGATTGGACCATTTGTTTGCTTGACTGAAGCCTGGAATATGGGAGAAGAACAAAATGATCTTTCACAGTAATTCACTGATTTTTGAAAAGGTGTAGGGCCTACATGTACTTCAGGAGCTTTTCAGCGCCTCTGTTCCTTTTATTTCTTTTAAGATACTTAAGATACTTTTGCCTTTTCTACTTTAACAACAAGGCCTATAGGTTCTGTGTTGCTTGCCGTACAGATTTGACTTCCTGTCTCTGCCTGTTTCATCATTTCATCCCTTTTAAAGGCAGAATGAGCAAAAATGAAGAAGGAAATCACAATGTTTGAGGTTGCTCTTACAGAGTTTTGTAAGTCTTTGGAATTACACATGAAGGGAGAATAAATGTGCGCTCTCTTTCTTTGAAAGATAGCCTAATCCTGGAGCACAGTGTGGCATATGCACATTAGAGCCACTTTAGCTGTTTTGCATGTTTCATAAAGCACCTTGGGGTAGGTGTGTGTGTGTGTGTTGTATAAGTGCACTTACTGCCATGTTAAACGTGGTGGATCTGTGCTACAGGCCTGCTGAGATTTCTTACATAAGTCGCATATAAGTGTAAGAAACTGAGTTAAATATGTATGTGGACAGTGAGACATGGTGTGTCTCTGAAATATGTGCACAGTAAAATGGAGTCCTAGTCCTCTGTAGCTTTGGGTGATGTGCATCCATTTGGACAATTGGCAGATGGACGCAAGAGGAGACTGATAGTGACAATCATGATGACGCACTACGCCTGATGGATGGATCAGAAATAGCCTCTATTAAAGGGCGTCTGTTAGCCAGCCAATAGGCTACAGAAACCGAAAGGCTAAGCTTGTGGATTCAAGTCAGACAGCTAAGAATGAACAAAAGCTTACCTGCTCAGTGTAGCAACTTGTAGATGTACAGGACCTGGATTTGGGAGATGTTTTATCTTAAGAAAAACGAAAATCTGGTCCAAGAACGAACCGCGATTGGCAGCATTGGTTCAATGACACCCATTTCTGGTGTTTACCAACGACGCAGCATCAGTCCACTCCTGTTCGCTTTTCCAGGAAAACAAAAGACCACCTCGATCCGATCTCAGCATTCACAATAAATAAAAAGCGAACACCCCATCCGCTGAATGATCACGCGTAAAAATGAAAACCCCGGCAAAAACAATTCAATTAAAAATCATTTCGGCATTTGTAGAACATGTGTCGGGAAGTGGACATACGAAATGGTGGCAACAGGATAACCCGGCAGCACGGAGAGCTCCATCATCTGTGCATCTGATGGAGTCAGTCAGGTGTGGAGCCACTGAGCGGCGGAGGATGCTGTCATCAGCCCAGCCCCTATCAACCCTGCCCGCCTCAGACGCTTCTCATTTCCACCACAGAAGGGACAGTCATCTCTCCGCTGACTGCCAGACCCTCAGCATCTGCACACAGTTCAGATGAGGAAATGCTAAGGCTTTTTTTGTGTGTATGACGCAGTTATAATGTAATAACACAAACATGTCGTGTTTAATGTTTGATCAAAATGACTGATAGTATAGCATAGAGTATAATATTGCTTATTTTGATCTTGATTTGAAATCTGTTTTCTCTTCTACAAGGAAATTTTTATGCCAGACTCCTTAAAACCTGATGAAAATAATTGATATAGCGGTCACTAGTGAAACAGCTTCTGCTGATATCATATAGCCTACAGTCTTTGTGTATCATCAATGATATCAGTGACTTGATTAGCTATAATTAGCGTCTTATTCACTATATTCCCCGCTGTTCGGCCGCCGGCCTCTGGGTGGCGGTATATGTGCTCACTGAAGCCGGTTAACAGCCTTCCTTTTCCAAAATGTCGGTGTACGGGCCAGTGGTGAAAATTCACCCCGTCGTTCTCGCTTCTATCTGCGACTCTTACGAGCGGAGAAATGAGGGAGCGAGTCGTGTGATCGGGACCCTGTTGGGTAAGCACAAACCTGACACATTTGTCCTCCGTTGGATGGATCGCCTTCTGATAAAACGGGGGATGGATTGCGAGCTAATTTTAGCTTACCTGCTAACGCATGCTGGCTAGGTTCAGTCCAGCAGTAGTTAGCCTGGCGTTAGCCAGTGTTAGCTATAAACAGCTAGGTTAGCAGCATCACTTGTAACAGCTGGCTGTCCGTTAAAATGGTGAGACAGACGGAAACGTTGACAATGTGCCAAGTCATCTAACCTTTTTCTACTAATATGATATAAAACAATCAGGATTGAACGTTATTAGCGTTGATGTTAGCCGTTTCTGATGGTTCATGATTTTAGCCTGAGTGTTACCTTCTTTTTAGTTAGCTAAATGCGAAGGCGGCTAGCTAAATAATAATGCCTTGTTTGTAACATTTGTCCCTCTCAGGTACTATTGACAAGCACTCCATTGAGGTGACAAACTGCTTCTCTGTCCCCCACAATGAGTCTGAAGATGAGGTATGTTGTTAAACTAATTTATTAACAGTGTGTTAACGTTTTTTTGGGTTAATGAATGAATGAACATTAGTTATTGTGCCGTTGGACATCTCCAGATATAATATTTGATCAATCCCAGTGGAAAACTGTAGTGCTACAGCATCCAAGTGACATCAGTCACAGACACAATATGGACACAAGAGGTAGATAAGAAATAAATGAACAAACTTTACTGTAACTGAATATTTATAGTGACTGGCCCTGTTAATATTCTGCACATGGTTCGTGCAAGTCTAGTAGATACTATATAAGTCTGGTGTTGGCATGGCAAGGTGCTTCATTGGAATTGCACATCTCAGGATCTCATCCTGAAGAAGGTCAATATGTCCTGCAAGATAGATTTTTTGTAATGTAACACTGTTGAGCATGTTACAAACATGTTTAGACCAAGATGGCTGCCCCATATTGCATTATAAAAGAGCAAAGATCTTTTGTAAAGAAGTGGCCATGTGTCAAATTTGATCCTCTTTGCCAACAGGTTGCTGTGGACATGGAGTTCGCTAAGAACATGTACGAGCTCCACAAGAGGGTGTCACCCACTGAGGTCATCATTGGATGGTGCGTCACCAATCAAATTTGAAATTTCAAAGAATGTCAAAAACTTTTTCTCATCACAGTGACATTTGTTCTCACAGGTATGCCACAGGCTTTGACATCACAGAACACTCAGTGCTCATCCACGAGTACTACAGCCGCGAGGCGTCCAACCCCATTCACCTGACCATGGACACAGCGCTGCAGAGCGGCAAGATGAACATCCGTGCCTACGTCAGGTTGGCCGATCTTCCCGTCATAGACTCTTTGTTTATGTGATCAACTACAGACTGAGAGTGTGTGTTTTGAATGTGCTTGTGTATCTCCTACACAGTGCACAGATGGGTGTGCCAGGAAAGACAGTTGGTGTGATGTTCACCCCACTGACTGTCAAGTATGTCTACTATGACACTGAGAGGATAGGCGGTAAGAACACAAAGAATAAATAAAGATGACTGTTTGGGGTAAAAAAATGCTTCCTGACTAAATATCTTTTCCAGTTTTTTTTTCTAACTCTGTCTCAGTACATGGCTCTCACTTGTAGTACTGTACTTTTAACACTCCATCTGTCTGTTGCAGTGGACCTTCTACAGAGGACACGTCTAGCTCCAAGTCGCACCAAGGGGCTAACCTCTGATCTGTCCCAGGTGGCTTGCTCTGCAGCCAGGGTACAGGACATGCTGACCACTGTGCTTGCATACATTGAGGATGTGCTGGTGAGTATTGGAGCAATTGGAATGATGGTGTGATTTAGTCCATTGTTTCCATATGTACGAAATGCCAAAGCAATACTTCAGGGATTTTGTTTTCCTGGTCTTATTCCCGCTATTCCACTTTATCCGTTTTGTGTCTCTAGAGATCATTTGTGAAGTAATCAAGCTTAACACTGATAGTGTCTGTAAAGGTAATGCTGTTCGATCTGTCTCAGTCTGGCAAAGCAACAGCAGATAACAGTGTGGGCCGCTTCCTGATGGACCTGGTCAACAAGGTGCCCACCATCTCAGCCGAAGACTTTGAGAACATGCTCAATTCCAACATCAATGTAAGTGCTCCTCATCAGCTGGAAAACTGCATGTACATTTGATTTAGTGCAGCCCCTTCAGCCTTCTATTCTTTATTTACTTGCTGCACACAAGGTTGTTCTTAGCACACTGGCACACTCCCATTGATTTCAGTAAGCATTTAATTACACTTTGCTTCCAATTGTTAGTGCTTAACTTAGCACTTGTCCAGCACACACAGCCAACTTAGTTGTTACATCTTTAGTCAGGGCTCTGTCCTTCTGAGCTCCGTGACTTTTGTTTGCATGTAACATTGTGGAAGGAGCATAAGCATGTCTTACTGATGGGACTCATTTTACGTCACTGTGAATAAGATTGTAATAACAAAATGTAAATGCTGTGTCTTTTGTCGTTGCAGGACCTGTTGATGGTGACCTACCTGTCTAACCTCACCCAAGCACAGATTGCTCTAAATGAGAAGCTGGTGCTGCTCTGAGGGGATTTCTTTAAAGTGATTCATATTTAATTTTTGTATGCTTTTTTTTTTTTTTTTCACTGAGATGAATAAAGCTGTTAGTCATAACAGTGTTCACCCTTGGGTTCCAGACATTGTCTTTGGTAATATTGTAATTACAAATAATGCAATTTGGTTTCTCACAGATGTCATTACAGGAAGGGTTATATTGCGAATGTAATTTGGCTTTTTGAATAAATATTCCCGAGTCACATATTAGACATCTCACATTTACTGCTGTTAACTCCTTGCAGTGTAGCCTTTGTGATGTTTGACATAATATTCAGAAGTATGTTGATTTTAGGGCTGCAACTATTTTTATTATCGATTAATTAGCCAATCATTTTCTCAACTAATCGTTTGGTCTATTAAATGTCAGAAAATGTAAAAATTGTCCACAACAATTTATTAGAGGACAAGGTGACGTCTGAAGAACCATGAAACGTTGGACATTTTTGCTTGTTAAGTTTTGATTAGCTGATTATCAAAATAGTTGCCGATAGATTTTCTTTTGATTGAATAATTGTCTCAGCTATGGTTGATTTGTATTCATCTTAATTTAAAAGACAGAATTAAGGTGGTAACGACACATGGTGACAACCTGGTGGTCTAAAACCCACAAATGTCTCAAGACTTTAATGTAAGACAGTTGATTTTATTAATTCTTAATTATTAACTCTACATAAATATACATTCAAATCAGAAGCAGAAGTAAATCATTCAAGTCGCGAACCCCTTGTGACAGGCCATGCCCGGCCTGAGGTGAAGCTTAGTGCAAAAAAGTGGGCATGACAAAGTCACACACATTAGAGCCTGTCTAGGCAGCACATGTCAATCTACAGTATCAGGAATAAGCTGCTGATTTCTTATTGCTGAGTGGCAGAATCACACTGGGATCCTCGTGGTTTAGTTTCTGAGTCGGTGCCCGCTTGAGGCTTCAGCATCTTCTCCACGGCAGCGTAGCTCTGCACCGCGCGGTCGTATACGGAGTCTCCGGTTGACTTTGCGATGGCCACAGCCTGCTCCGGGTAGTAGAGGGAGGCGCTCACGGTCACCAGGCCCGCCGGATAGATGAGCTTTTTAATCCTGGAGCCTCTGGCAAGGAGCAGCCCCAGGATACCGGTGAAGCCGATAACTCCTGCCCGGGGATAGAAGTCCTTCGGCGGGTTCTTCAAGTAAGTGTAGGTGTCATTCCCAAACCGGACGACACTTTGAACTTTGGGTTTAATTTTGTCATAGGTGCCCTGACACCAATCCGTGTATGGCTCTACTAACTTCCTGAGGTCGGCGACACGCTGCTCCACCTGACCCGCTTCAGGCTCCACGTACCGGGACTTCTGCTCGGGAGCGGTGTATAAAGACAGCTCATCCCGGTGTAACGGGGCGATTGCCTCTTTCTCACCGTCACCGGTAGCAGCAAACACGGTGATCGGCGACAAACTCAGAGCTCCCGGCATGGCACTACCGGTCACCTTCAACATGATCCCTGCGGGCCATGCATTCACTACGGTGGCTGCGGAGGGACATGGCTATTACTCGAAGCGATAATCACGCCGCCTTTTAATTTGACATTTGACAAACGTGTTATTACGTTTGAAAGCACGCAATTTATTTCAAAGTCTTTAGGATAGTTTTTAATTTATATGTGATTATAAATAACTATAAATACATATTAAGTATTTGGATATTGTGGTTATTTCATATAAATTGTTTAATAGGCAGTTAATGGTGGAAAATATATGGACGCTATATATATTGCTGCTACACGTTAATGCATCAGTCATGATATTCTTATGTAATAACACTTTTGGATGGGGCTTTGCAATAATACTTATGTACATTTACTTAAATTTTTTATTCAACTTTTACTTAAATGGTGTATGTTTTAATTGATTTATTGTTTGCTGAGTATTAATTTATTACTACATTTGCTTTCATTTGAATATGTTCTCCATCATTGGTGGTTAGATTTTCTATTCTATTTTTTTTAGGTCCTTTTAGGTTTTTATGCCGGGCTTTTTTAATGGCCTTGTTTTCTTCCTCTCTAGTTTTTGTTTATCACATTTCATTTGTTCCAGGGTTCTTTGTCGCCTGTGACGTCATTGGTTCCCATGGCAGCCGGAAAGCCTGGTCGTCTCCAGGGAAACGGAAAGCGTCAACAGTCCATACGTTCAATTAGTAATAGCTAGCTACATTTGCATATTCGTGCTAACGCTAGTTTGTATTACCTGTTGCGGCTGCGGGGGAATAGTTGTTGCTTCTTAGGGACTAAAAAAGGGCGTAAATTTGTGTTATTCTGAATGGAGTGTCTTGGAATACCATCCGTTAAGTACATACAGGTTCTGTCTGCCTTGTTATCAACTCAGCAGGAGGAGGATGATGACGATGAAGACTGTAAGGTAAGATAAAGTCTTGCTAGCTATTTAATAGTTCGTTTACATTGGTTTTGGCACAATACTGTTTAATGATAACTGCCTTATAATGACTGCAGATTTAATACCTGGATTTTATTAGCATTAATTTGAATTTTGAACTAAGGCCTAAACTCTGTTGGCTTACAATAACATCAGTTAATCTCAGCAGAATGTGGCATCTTGTGCAAGGCTGGGTCCTGGACACATTGCCCCCCCACCCAAAAAAGATAAAGAAGGTAGGCTAATGCTTTGTATTTCTTCCACATAACTCCTAAAAAAATAACTCCTAAGTCATTATAGTAACTCAGGTGGCCTAATGAAAGGTCAGTGGTGGAAAGTAACTAAGTACATTTACTCAAGTACTGTACTTAAGTACAATTTTGAGGTTGTACTTGAGTGTTTCTATTTTCTATTACACTACATTTTAGAGGGAAATATTGTACTTTTTACTGCACTATATTTATCTAATAACTTTAGTTACTGTGATCTGTGGTTGCAGAGCCTGGATCTGTGATGCGGGCCATCTGCTGCCCCCGTGCTGCTGCTCGGCAGTTGCTGCTGTTGTTGCTGTCTATGGACTTATTATTAGTATTACTACTATCACATTGCTATTACTTTTATTTGTATTAACAGTAATACTATTTCCACTACTGCTTTACATCTGTATCTAGAACTGAACAGTGCTGTGCTACTGCATGTTCACTTTCCTCATTCTCTCTCTCTCTATCTCTCCCTCGCTCTCTCCCTCCCCTCTCTCTCAACCCAACCGGTCGAGGCAGATGACCGCCCACCCAGAGCCTGGTTCTGCTGGAGGTTTCTTCCTGTTAAAAGGGAGTTTTTCCTTGCCACTGTTGCTTGTGCTGCTCTTGGTGGGAATTGTTGGGTCTCTGTACACATAAGGAGTCGGTCTAGACCTGCTCTTTATGACAAAGTGCCCTGAGATAACTTTGTTATGATATGGCGCTATATAAATAAAACTGAATTGAATTACTTTACCGATTCCAATTATTAATACAAAATCTAAGAATTAATTTATGTATTATTATCAGCTACCCAGCAGAATATAGAGTCATTAAAATGAGCTCCACCTTTACCAGCTCCAACATTAAAGTGATGTACACATGAATTCATCACTACTTATAATCCAATAATATCATAAACATTATTCTGAGATGGGCCATTCTGCATAATGAATACTTTTACATTTGGTACTACGTATATTTTGATGCTAATATACGTACTTTTACTCAAGTAAGATTTTTACTTGCAACACAGTACTTCTACACTGTGGTATTACTGCTCGCACTTAAGTAAAAGATTTGCGAAAGATACAAACAGAATTTGCATGTGTGTGTATATTGCTGTTTATTTAGTGTCAAGTGCCTATGTGAAGAAGGACAGCAAAGATATCTGGAGCGAGGAAGAGGTGGCTGAGGGCTCCCAGTATGATGATCTTGTTGACCCACGACCACAGCCAGAGTAAGACACAGACATCTCCTTCTTGAGCCTTAAAACCAAAAAGCCACGCTGTTCCATGTCAGAGTTTAATTCACAACTTTCTAATGATGAAACTCTGTTCCACTTTTTTCCAAAAAACAAGCCTTTAATTATTACAAATCCTTGCCATGGTTACCCTTGTGCTATAAACTAATTATAGAAGTACAAGGGAGGGCAAGACAGCCTGTACAAAAGTATTAATCACAATTAGATACCACATTTTCCACTCTCCATTGACCGCAGCTGACATTCACTTCTGCATGCTTCTTTCTGTCCGTTGTTGTTCCCTATTGATTCTGTCTAATGTGATGTCAAATGATTTTAAGGAGATTAATGCTGCATTGATTGCGTGTTTTCATGTGTCTATAACCTTTGTGTTCAGGTATGAAATAATCCTGAAGCAGAGTGTGGGGACAGAGCATCTGTTTCTGGGCTTGAACGGAAAGGACCCATCCTCCATGTGCTGTGAAGCCATGCTGGTAACTTATCGATCGCCATAGGAATTTTTTTACTTCACTCAATGAAAAAGGAAATGTGATCAGAGATAGCAAAGTAAAAGGATTCTCCCATTGCCAAGTGTGGGCTGGTTTCAGAGAATGAATTGTAAGAATTAGATAATTTCAACAAAGCTAATAAACATTTTCAAACAATTTGTGGGCAATATAAAAATTTAAGGAGCATAAAATCCAACTTTTGAGCAGCACAGTCAAGGCAGAGTGTAGTTGCAGAAGTGTAACTGTTTAGAAAATCAGATCAAAGTTCAATACAGAATATTACAGCGCTTTCTTTTTTACCATACAATGACAGAATCCGGTCATTGTGCTTTTACTTAAATAGTTTTGCAGACCCTGCATTAGAAGTGGAAAGGCAGTGTATATAAACAATAGTGAGAAAATTACATAACTTGGATCACACAATACAAGTGGAGGATTTGTATCCTTTTTGAATAAAAGTGAAGATTAAAATGTGCACAGTGTACAGTATTAAAGATGCTGACCTTTCCCCACTCTTAGGTGAAAATCCAACTACCAGACACTAAAGCAGCAGATGTGGTCCTGGATGTAAAAGAAAAGTTCCTTGATCTACGGACGCCAAAATAGTAAGGGATGCTTTGAAAGTCTTTCACTTTTAATCCCCTCAAGACGGAGCAGCATACAGTTCAGACCAAAAGCTCCCATTTCCAGACATTTCCTTTTAATCAGAGATTCACATCATGATCTGAGCTTTGACTGCTGTTTCACAGCCTCCTCTCTCATATACACACTCCCTCCGTCTCTTTAACCTGTCTTCTCTCCTCTCTTCAGTAAACTGGGTCTTCATCTCCCACATCCGATCCACAGCCACGGGAGAAAGGCTCAGTTCTTTAGTGAGAGGGAGGAACTGGAGGTGACTCTACCAATGAAACGCCCCATGGATTTTATCAACATGCAATAAGAAAGAATGACAGCTCAGACAACAAGTATTCAAAAGACACAGAGTAGATCTGAAACCAGTGTACAGAGGAGATGGTTAGAGAAATGATCAGCATATGCTTAACCTGTTTATTTTCTGTAATTTACATTTTGTGAAGGTTGATTTCATGCTATTTTTACATCTGTCACCACTGATTCTGGCTATTAAAATGTATTTCTAATAAATATTTTGTCTTATTATGTGATTGCTTTATTATTTGATAACCACAGACAACAGAAGGATAGGCTGAAATTGTTCCAAGTCTGTTTTAATACTCATGTATGGTGAAATAGTTATTGTCGACTAAATCGACACCTTGCAAGTCTGAATGTTAAAATGTTAATTGTGAAGCAGGAATTTCCTGAAAAAAAATCCCTGAATAGGCTACATAGGAGTAAAGTTTAAAAGTCACAGAAATAGGCCATTGTTGTAGGGAAATTATTAAAACATATTCCACAGGTACATTAACACCTATTTCGTGTTTAAGGAGCCTCCCTGGGTGTGCAGTGCCACACCTCCGAGCATCGTTACCGCAGCAGCGGCGGTGGTGTGATCATGTGACGGCCTGCATTTCCGACACAACAATACAACACCGTATCGGTCTGCATTCGCGCTCCCTCTCTCCCCCCCACGCCTCGCTCTCGGTATGGCGGACGGCGAGAGGTCCCCGTTACTATCAGATCTGGGAGATGGTGCTCTTGGTAGTGGTAACGGCGGGGTGTCTCCCGGTGCAGCGCCCTACGGCGTGCCCAGCAAACCAAAGAGTGAGTATCCATGGTGCTCTCTCCTCCACCCGACTCCAGTCTGAATTAGCCTAGCTTACATTAGCTTCCACTGACAGGGCTTTCTGGTTAGCCTGCTAGCTCAGCTGTGAATCAGCCTGTCGAGACTGTGGTTGTGCAGGGTATAATGTTAGCTTCCAGGGCGTTGCTTTATGACCCTCTTCTGGGGGATTAAATATGCTGTTTTACAATCATGTCGTGAAGCAGAGACTAAAGGGAATCAGCTTTGTGCTAACAAGCTAACCTAGCAACCGTTATATTAGCTTGGTGGCTAGCTCTACTTAACACCGGCAAATCACCCGCAAAGCTTCAAGTTTGCAGCTCAGCAATATTATAACTAAAATATATTTTATTTACGTGTCCTAACACAAGTTGTTGCATGTGTTTCAACAGCTGAATTGTCCCTACTGTACTCGCAAGCTAGGTAACTGTACCATTTAGCCTAGCTAGCCTAGCATCTGAGAAACACCTGATTTGATTGACATATGAGAGAGCTGCTGAGGGACGCTGCAAGGGAGAGCTGCGTCCAATGACCGCTCACATAGGGAGGGACTGTGCCTTAATACATTAATGGAAAAGACAATGAGATATGGCTCCTAATTGTGTTTTGCTCCACACACTGTAGTTCACCCAGCATGCTAGAAATATGGAGCAGGTAGTATATTGTGTCTGATCTCTAGATGAAACTGTCCCATTTTCTTACTCATTCTTTCTCTGAGTTCTGTCTGTCTCTTACAAATACTACCATTGGTTGAAACTAACTGCTCCGCATTCCAGGAGTGTTTTTCTTCTAAAGCTCCTTTCAGTTGAACTCGAGACCAAATCTTATTATCTTGTTAATCGCAACGTAAGACGTCACTTCTCATGGGAATTGGGGCTTTATTTTAGTCCATTGCACAACTCTTGTGACTGCGTTCCCTCAACAATCCCTTCACTGGTCATACTACTTTCATTCTACATTCTTTCCTTTCCTTGTCTCCCTTCCTGTGCAGGCTTTCCTCCGTTCCCCAGCCCCACCCAGCCCTCTGTGCTCCTTGGGGAGGACCCTCCGCCCTACTCCCCTCTCACCTCCCCGGAGAGTGGCAGTGCCCCTGTTATCAGCTGCAGGGTGTGTCAAAGCCTGATCTCTGTGGAGGGCAAGATCCACCAGCACGTGGTGAAGTGCGGGGTTTGCAATGAAGCTACGGTAGGTTTCCAGAGGAGTTTGTACAGCCACATGTAACACACACACATACAGCCTGTTTATATACTGTCTGCAGTTGCAACACACGCACACACAAATACCAGTATCTTCTATTAAAGGATCATTTCACACAAATTACAAAAACTAATTTTCTCTCCTAAACTTCTAGTGGTGTCTCCCCACACGGGAGTTTAGGTTTTATTTAAGCCAGATTTTGAGATATGTGTGTCTCTAAGATATCTACCTCCACCCCAGTACAATGGAGGTGAGTGTCATGTTGTTTTTGCTGCTCAAAGAATGGAAATTCAACAGAATCTGTATCCTCATTACTCTGGATAATCCACAGAGCTCACAGTGAGATCACTAATGGCACCTATAATCCCCATAAAAACGTTCTTGGGTAGAAAGTTAACAGTTATAACAGTTGTATAAATTCAAAAGCTGACAATTAAATACCTTGTTCGTCTTCTAATCTGTTAGGCCGTCTTGATGTTATGAAGTCTTGTCAGTCTTATACGATGCTACACTCAACTAATGTGTTATGAGCTCTTTGCGGGTCCATCAACTAGACAAAACATAGGGAAAAACACATGTAAGTGTTTGATTTATTAATGCCAGTGGTCAGAATAAATTTACCCACGCCATAAAATGTATAAATAGTTAAATATGACAGGTCACATATTGTAAATGAGTTACCTGTAAGTTCATATGATATGTTTAACCATTACAGGTTTTTCTCCTAACCAGGCAGTCTGAAGTCTAAAATCAAAGTGCCAGAATCTTCTGACCAAGACAGAGTGAAATGCTGATGGAAAAAGTGTCAAAAAGTGGTTCAAATGGTCCAAACTTAAGCACCAACAACACCAAAGGCAGTAGATAGAGCCTATCTTATCTGTTATCTTGACAGTGGTCTTATTGTTATGTTTCTGTTATAATTACAGGTGTCATAATTTATTTCGACCATTTTCTACCTCCAACTAAAGAATGTACTGTTACTGATCAGGTGTGGCAAGATATGAAAAGTTGAACACATGTGAAGGTAACTTTAGTCATCAAGTTGTAATCATCTCTTTGAGGAAACAGGCCCCGCAGAGAAAAGGATCTAAATGATTGTGACAATTGGAGAGTTGTGCTGAAGACGACACGGGATGTAATTTCAACAGCCATCACTGTCAGATTCACAGGTTGAAGGGGCTCCATGAGCGTGCATCACTAGCGATGCAGATTGGTGTACAGATGGGAGAGGAAATGTGAAATGTTTACAGATGTACCAATTGGCTATATGAGCAATTTACAGATGGAGGGAGCATATGTCCAGGGTGTGCAATATAGATTGTTGTCTACAACCTTATAAAACACACAGATCAGGTTGCATTTAGACATGAAATTAGTCTGGATGTGCAAACATGCATTGCTAGCATTACAGATGGAGGTCGCATCATACAGACATGTGTTACGAGTCAAGTATTTGCTCAAATCCAAAGAGTTGTACAGGAATGCGGGCAGGTCACAAAATATCTACTGTTTAAAGTGAATAGGTTTGATCTACAGGGTCTTGATTGGTGTTAATGTCGCACTCTTCGTTGTGTCAGCCCCCCATTGTTAATTAGACTGGTAAATTAGACACATAGTGACATAAAAATTTGGTCTAACCAAGCTTTAATTTGACAGTTGGGGTGGGATGTCAATCACTATAAGAAGTAAACAATATGAATGGTTATTTGAGTGCCACAGAATTACGTTGCAAAAATCACAGTTAAGTGTTATAATCCTGAGGCAGAGCAGTTCAGTAACAGGCAGCGAGACGGGACAAGCTGAGATAGCAGAAGCAATGTTTATATATTGAGACGTCAGATGCAAAGTTGCATGACTTTAATCGCAGATGACAGCTGAATCGCACGTCTCAAACAGTTTCAACATAAACTAAACATAACTTTCATGACGGCAGGATTTATTGCATGACTGTTGACTGCATTAAAACTAATATAAATGTTAACACTGACACATGTCTATATGACATACATTTTAATAACTAAAAGTGACTCAAATTAAGCAATCCACCGTGTAATGATTACTTGTAATATTAGTTTTCACTCCCTATCATTGCTTCACTCCCTACAGTGCAGATAGAACTGTGACTCCCACAGTAAGTGAAATTGATAAATGAGCAGGAAACTCACAGGACTTAATCTGATCTGGTTAGTCAGAGTTTAATGATGCAGTGGAGCGAAGCACCAGCACGACAGACAACAGTCTGACAGCAGGATGTTGTATTAAGCCCAGAGGAAGGTGTGTGATTCGTTTAGTTGTACTTTTTAAAGTTTCCATTCTCTGTGAGAGGTCCAACAATGTCCTTGACGACTGATTTTGGCCTGCAGTGTAATGTGACCTAGTGAGATGATACAAAGTAGGCTGCACCAACAAGACATACATGTACAAAGACTTGAAAGTTTGGAAAATGCTTCATTTTAACCATTATGTTTTCAAGGTTAGGAATATGATAGAAGTTGAATATACTCCTTGAAAAATGCTTGATTTTCAACGTAATCGGGTGTTTCATCGACACAATCACTCACGTAAACCAAAATTATTTTAATATTTGAAATGAAACGATCCCGTTGTCATATTTGTTTGTTGTCTCCTGGCGTTTGTAGTGACAATTTAGATGTGATGATAAAGGCTTTGAGAGTCTGGAAAGTTTTGGTTTAGGTACCTTGAAAGTACTTGAAAGGTGTTTGACTTTTACTCTTTAAAAGCTGTACGAACCCTGCATATACCTGGTCGTTAAAAGAATATACTCCTACTGTATGTGCTTTATAAGAATATAATTGGATGATTGGGCATAAATCAAGCCAGTTGCTGTGTGCTGTATTCTAAATCCAGCACACAGCAACATGTCCAAATGTACTGTAGGAGCCTACAGAATGGGACCAAATCTTATCATATGCAAGTCCGTGGCCTTTATCTGCATTTCCCTCTATATAGAAATTAAGGTTAGCAGCAGTGTTAGATAAACATGTTGCTTTGCAGAAGACCTCTAGAAAACCTTTGCTGCCCTTTCCCTTACCAATCAATGTGTTTTTGATTGCAAAGAGTGAGCGCTCAATGCTTGATGTGTTAGCTCATGTCTTAAATCACCTTTTAATACTACAAAAGAATTGCATAATTATGTCTGTCATTCCAACAGCAGCAAGCAGCTTGTTAGGGACAATGAAGCAGCAACAGTATCATGACGTGTCATGAATCCCGTCCCTTGGTTCCTTACCTGCGACTGCAGTACAGCCACTTCCAATATCTCCCAGAATACCTCTCTCCTTCACATAGCAATTCTCGTCCATCAAGAATAATTGGCTTGTTATCTACTCCTATTCTAATACGTCGTTCTACTGTGTTTTTATCTCCTCCTCCTGTGTCTCTCTGTCTCCCTCTGCAGCCCATTAAGAATGCCCCAGCAGGGAAAAAGTACGTTCGCTGCCCCTGCAACTGTCTGCTCATCTGCAAAGTCACTTCCCAGAGGATCGCCTGTCCCCGGCCATATTGGTGAGCAATTTTTTCCAAGTGTATGTGTTTGTGTGCACACCACTGTGAGACTGCAAGTAAACTATGTGTCTGTGTGAGAGAGAAGTGAAGCAGAGGAAACACGGTGCAGTGGGAGCAGCAGTCCCTAAATTAAGGCTGTGCTCCCAGCGCAGTTTACATGAAGTGCTTAGTGAGCCGGATGAGGAAATAAAAGCCTCATTAGAACAGCTACATCATGTGTTTCACCTCTGCATATCATCCTTATTATGAGTGTCTGTATGGGTAATATACAGTGTGTGTTGTGTTGGGCATGTTCAAGAATGGGGATTATGTTTGAGGTTTAATTTTCAATCTGCACCTTGCAGCTAAAAAAAAAAAAATCACAAGATTGATTCAGCATGTAGTTGCTTTAATTATGCACTAAAGTCCTGCAGAGTAGCTACTAACCAAATAACCAGCAGATTCATTCATATTATGGTATCAGAGAGCAGAATGAGCACACAAGCCTCAAACTAAAAGAGGATAAAGAAACTTGGGAAAGTTCCATGAGTTATAGTAAATGTCCCTTGTGTGACATTTTTTTTTAAGTTTTCCAGTGCATAAAGAAAATATTACTGGTTTGCTGAAAGTTCACAGTTTGGGAAAGAAAAGTTTCAGTTGCCATCTGTCAGGAAATTAGCTAAACAAAAAGCCACTTTTTACTGGTCAAACAGATGTCAGTGTGATTTTTATTGTAAAAAAAAAAAAAAACCACAAGGCTGATGTCAGTCACTGAAAGTGTTGGGCTTTGGCAGCTCATCTGAACATCATGATGCTGCAGCCTAGTGTAATTGGTAAGAGAGATAAGATTCCTTGTTTATGCCTGAGGCATAAAATGTGCAAGAACAACATTTTTAGCCTTTTGGTTAATCTTCTGCTGCTATGTAAATGTGTATAATTTTAAACTGTACATTACAAAATCTCTTGTCATAAAGATCTGAAACGCATAATTCTTATGTCAGCTTCAGTGTAGATCATCAGGTAAGGCTGAAGGCTAATTGTGGTTCGCATGTTTAAATATTTAGCAGTTAGTCATGCATACACTAGGCAAAAAATAATTTTGTTTTTCAAACCCAATGAAATCTCCTAATATCTCGGGGAAAGAAGGATGAATCTTGTTCCCAAAATGAGTTTCAGTTTGAACTTTCTTTTAAAATATTGTCTCAGTCTGAACTGTGAATTTTGTATCACATATATGCCTAAAATTGGAAGAGATGCTGACATTTGTTAGCAGAAAAACAACAAACTTTTACTTTAATAGTGATGAGTGGTGAGATTCTGCATGTTTCTGATATAACTGTTCACATTTCGGGTTTTAAAACACTTGACTAAATGTTACCCATTTAGTTACAGTGATGCCAAAAGGTTGTATATATTCCTCAGAGGCCACTTTTCCTACGTTAAATTGCTCTTGAGAGTTTACCTCCACTGTCACTGTTTTGCATTCAAACCAGACATGCTGACTAAACCAGACACATCCCTGTGCTGCTGTCTGATCAGTGATTCTGAGCTGCTGTAGGTGTCTGAGGAAGTTGGTTGTAGAAAAGCAGTGTTTGTGAAAATGAGAGGACTGGCTGCAGACGGATCCCAGAAACTGTCGTCAGTCTTTCCACACCGTCAGAATGAGACGCTTGCTCAGGCGGTGATTATTAGCTTGCACTTACACTGAATAATATCATGAGTTTTTTGTGGCGTGAGTGTTGACTTTGTGTGTCTGTCTCTCTCTAGTAAGAGGATAATTAATCTGGGTCCGGTTCATCCTGGTCCGGCCAGTCCTGACCCCCAGCCAGCCGGGGCCCGCGTCTCCTGTGGACACTGCAGCAACACCTTCCTGGTACCACACTCTCTCTGTTAAAAACATTTAATCAGAATTAACTTATGAACAGTTTTTTTCTGTTTTTCTTTCTTTTCATTTTTGTGACTTTGAAGAAATACCCACAGGATTTAGAATAACAATACAGTCACCGTTTTTGTTAATTTCATAGCTTACTTGCTTTCTTGCTGAGAGTTAGATGAGAGGATTGATGTCACTCTTTCTTGTCAAACAACAGTCAGCAGCTGCTTAGCTCAGCATGAATAGCAGCTAGCCTGGCTCTATCGCAAAGTAACAAAATCCACCTACCAGCACCTCTAAAGCTCACTAGTTAACACATTATGTCTCATTTGTTTAATCCATACAAAAACCGAAGTGTAAAAACCACATGGGGTTTGACGCAGGGCTATGTGCCGGACTATTTATTGGCCGTGACTTCCAGTGGAGACTTCAGGATGCTCCTGTCCAAGAAATAGTCTGGCACATAGTCTCCCGTAAAATCTTCTCTAAATAAGCAAATTTCCCAAAATGTTGAACTATTGCTTTAAGGCTAAAAAAAAAAAATCCCCTAATGGTGAAAATGTCAGGTTAGGATTGCAAAGCAAATGTAATTCTTTTGACCTGTTACAGTACATGTAACAAAATAGTCTCAAAGGTCCACTTCTTAGCTTTTGGAGCCTTTTAATCACATCTCCTAGTCTTCGTTCAGCAGAGCTATCGTCACATGACAGAGTTTCACACCAGCTCAAGCTCCAAAAGCTAGTTAGTGGAACTTGTTCATAGATTTTCTTCTTCTATTATTGATCATAGGTTAAAAAAAAAAGAAAAAACTTGGCATCTGTAGCATAGGTTTTCTTTTAAAAGTCATTCATTGATTGCCCTTATCAACCTCTATGCCAGCCAGTAGGAAATGCAACATCAGTGCAACCACTGTTTATTCAGTCTCTGGCACAGGTCTCTCTGAGTGACATACTGTATATCTGAAAAAGACACAACCAATAAGATCACCTTCACTATAGAGAGCCAAGATCCAGTACAAATGTTTATGAAGAGGTGACGCATTTCTATGCACAATAGCGGAATAACAAAACTGCTTTGACATTTGCTTTTTTGGCTTTCAGAGTGAAGCCTCATTTGTATGTGAAATATCTGGTGACAGTTTCAGTAGGCCTGCAAGGTTTTTCCTTGTGAAATGTACTGTAGCACCGCCAGAAAAGTGAATTATTGAAAAGCCAAAAACATCTTGGCACCAGGCCAAGTAAATGTTGAGTTACTGGTGTAGATCAATAACCCTATCAACGCTCTGCTGATATATTGGGGCCATTTTGTGCTAAAGGGGAAGTGAAATTTTAACTTACTGCTCTTTAACAATGTGTGGGACAGGTAAAGATGGTTTGGATATATGGTGAAAGGGAAGCGGGGCGGCAGAGTCGGAGAAAGAGAAGAATAGAGTTATAAAAAGAGGTTGGATGAATGGTTCAGGGTGTTTAGTATTCAGTTGGACCTTTCCTGGTCTGTTTAAAGACAGGGCGGCTCAATGAAAATACAAATCTGTGCCCTGGGTGGCGTTGCAGTGATCCTGTTGTCGCAGATCTGGTGATAATGTTCTCTGTGCTTCCCATACAGAGTGTTTTTTTCAGAACAAGAAGAATGTACAGCATGCACAGTGTATTCTGCTCTGCAGGGTTTACAAATGTATCACACCCCAATGTTAGGGAGGGAATAAATGTCTGCAGCCAGAGAGAAGACTATTTTTCTTTCTCACTTTTTAGATGGCATGCAGCGCCTGTTGGCAAGAACTGGGATGGTTGTGTTAAATTTCTTAAAATATGTCATGAGTCCATGCAGCAGCAAGCGTATTTAAATCCACGGTCCAATTTAAAGACCATCTATAAATCGACAAGGAATTTATAGTAAAAGGTGTACATTGTCTCCATGCTTTCATAGCGATTTGCACGTAGTCGAAGTCGAGTCAAATTGTCATTTAATCAATTGGTCAGTCAACATCAATATATGATTTAAGTCATTTATCAAGCAAAAATGCCAAACATTTGCTGGTTCCAGGTCTCAAATGTGAGCAATGTTGCTTTTTTTCATTTTTATATAATTGCAAGTTGAATATCTTTGGGTTTTGCCGTTTGAAGACACCACCTTGAAGTTGAGGAAAGCATTATGAGCATTAAATACTTTTGTAAGGCATTTTACAAACTTTATACACAATGAATCTATTAGTCAGTTGTTTTATTGCAGGTCTGATCTCCTCACCCAGTCAGTTAGATAGCAAACAACCCTCATCATTACAGGGCCCTTCACACCCCCTCCATAAGTCAACTCCTCCGATCAGGTCACTGATATAAAAACCTTCCAGCCACAACAAACACATAAAAAAAAAAATCACAAAATCCAAATGGCAACACATTAGCAGTGAAGGACTTTGCACTTTTAACACCTGCACATATTTGCTTGTTTCTATTTCCTGCACAGCCATGCTTAACTTATTTGGTTTTTTTACACAATATATTTATACTCTATGTAAATGTTTTTATTGTGAGCAATGTCCGAGACAATTTAACTTTGCTTTTAGATAGAAAATAAGAGTCAGAATCAATAGGCAAAGTGTAAGCAGCAGTAAAAACACGGGTATTTTATGTTAGAATAGAGGCCAATCAGAATTACAGTGCATGTAATATTGGTACCTAGAAGTTGTGTTAATTTGACAAACATGCATGTTGGTTTTTGGCTGAAGGTCACATGTCTTTCTCTTTGTAATTTCAGTGGACAGAGTTCACAGACCGGACGCTGGCCAGGTGCCCACACTGCAGGAAAGTGTAAGTAGCTATAAGCAATTCATCCATTACATCACCTCATTCTCACTGTACTTTTACATTGTGGATTTTCATCCTCAGGCTTTTAGCTGAAGCTTTTACTCAGTGAAGCCTACAAAGAGTGAGCAGGTAGTGGCTTCTCTAAACCTCAGTGTTGTCATGTATGTCTCGTAACATCATGAGGTTCCTGATCTGTGGGATTTAGCTCCATGTATGTTTTGTACCTCAGGATTTTCCTTG
Source organism: Maccullochella peelii (assembly GCA_002120245.1). Lineage (NCBI taxonomy): Eukaryota > Metazoa > Chordata > Actinopteri > Centrarchiformes > Percichthyidae > Maccullochella > Maccullochella peelii. The sequence goes on along the minus strand of LKNJ01000620.1, from coordinate 130,874 downwards.
CTTTGCCGCAAACCACATTCCTATATCACTAATTCCATAAGCTTCTTAACATGGTGAGCAAAGTTCAGGACTTTAGGGTCGAAAATTAGCAGGCATAACGAGATATGATGCAAATCTCAAGAATTATTATTTCAAGGCAAATATGTGATATTACAGGATTTTTTCTTTTTTGTAATTTCTGGTTACGCCTAGAATATAAATATATTTAAAAAGAGAGAATGTGTGTCTTTTTAAAGTTTTTGGCTGTATAATCAGAACAGACCTTACAGGCATGTTTCTGGAGTCTGTCAGGCACACCAAGCAACATGTTGCCTCACTTCTTTTTTCACAGCATTTAACTTCACAAGGTCCTGAAAATAAATCAACCAATGTGTCAGTCTTATTACTGCAGTACACAGGTGTGCCTTTATGAACAGCTTTAGTCATCAGACTTAAGTTTATCTAAAGTAGCCTCAGAACCTGGATTGTACCTGGACAGGTGCTGCTTGAAGTTGAATTTCTGCAGGTGTATCACCATCATCCTTCATGTGTTATTTCAGCCCTGTACTTCCAGTAAGAGTTTACCTGCTTTGGCAGCAGTAAGAAAACGATTATACATTCCCAAAAATATACAAACAAAAATGATTGATCCTGGTGTAATTAATTCACTTATAACTCCCATCCCTAATATTTAACAGGACCTTTTCACAGAAGTAATTTTGACATGTCACAGTAGGAAAAGCACAGGTGTAATTGGTGCATGCTGGCTCACTGTCACACAGCCATGGCTTACTGGGATACTTCAAAGTGCCTGCTGTGAAAAAGGCTTATACTTCAGAAAGAACACAGCATCATATCCGTATATTTGTTGTATTTAATGTCCTAATAAAATTAATTCTGGGACGTCTGTCCTCTGTTGGTCCTGCAGCTCCTCCATTGGTCAGAGGTATCCCCGGAGGCGAAGCTTGTGGTGTTTTCTACTCTGCTTGCTATTCAGCATCTCCACCGCCGGGCTGATGGTGAGTTGAAGCCACCAGACACCTTACTAACATCCAAGAGATGGCATTTACCTTTTTTAGCAGGCTAAAAACGACAGAAATCATTGTTCAAGAATTGTCTCCTTATTTTAAATCTGTCCTCCCTTTTTATTTAATAACGTGGAAACCTTACAACAAAGGGTAGCGGGAAGGAAGCAGTACGATTACAATCTCTCCTTTTGTTGTTGCTTGTTTAACATGGGGGGGTGCACTTCACAGATGCTCGCCAGACACTGTGACAGGCCTCTATTTGTCAGTGAGGCACAGCACAAACACAACCTAAACTGTAAGCCGTGTTCAGGTTGCAACAACAGCTTCAACACCCACTGGATAGCAGAACAGATTCCATTACTCCTGGCTAGTTTTGGCCTTCTGTTCTATGAATGCAATTTATATTTTCTGCTTTTTGTTGTTGCTCTTATTTAAATGGTTAAAATGAGCATGCATCAGTGGAATAATCTCCCAATTATAGATTCCAGTTTTATAGACAACCAGTAGAAAATATAAGCCATGCAAAAGATAAATATGGATACATAGAAAGAACTGGATTGTCGATACATTCTGCTTCATAAACAGCAGAGGGTGCAAGCTGAGCATGAAACGGCGGCCCACAGTATAGACACATTGAACACAGGATGCATACGTGCCTGCCAGCATGGAGAACCGTAAACAATGTGCAAACAGTAAATGTGCTGTATTGACAGCGTTGTATAATGCTGTTGTAGCAATAAATGCCACAACAGCAGATCAGGTTGTGTTTAATAGAAAGGTGGTTTTAATTATAAGAATGGTACAAGAGCACTGGGTTTTGACAGTTTAATCTCTACGTTGCATCAATAAACTTTATCGGCAACGACCCAAGACAAGTAATAGATCACATCATTTTCCAGGCTGCATTTAATTAGGAATAAGGAAGCAGTGGTTTTACAGTACTTGAGGGTAGTTAAGGAGATTCATCACAATAACAGAACTAACGATCTGGAGCTGGGGTGTGTCCCCAACTCAGCAGCATGAGCTAAGAGATGCCAGTTAAAATGTTCAGATCCCCGAGAGCGGCCTGAATCATGAAAGCTTTACAGATCATTTACAGGAGAAGAGGGAAGAAATTCACTTAAGGCTGAGCTATACATTTATTTTTAAGCCAACCACACAGAAACGTACCTGTAACGCACACAAAACCTGGACTTAAACACGTTTATTCTAGGTAGCATTAATCATCTGAGCCAGGGGTGTGTACCATCCAGGAGATATCTGGGTGTCAGAACAGGAAAGAATAGTATTTATTACAATAATTTATGACATTCCTGAGAGCAATACAACAATATATATGAAAAAATGTTTCCAAATCAAGTTTCATAATTCTTTTTTTTTTTTTTTGACTCTTTATGCCGATATTAGCTTTGCTCTAGTGTTGTGACTTTGAAACAGGGATTCATATTTCCATATTCTCAGAAAATCCCTGTGGGTTCTCTCAAAGTCACTTTTGCCATCTTCATTAAATGATTTTCTTCTGAGCAGCTGCACACTTAATACTTGATGGCAAAGCTATTTTCTCTCTTACCCCTCAGTCACTCTTAAGTATTGAATGTGTGCTCTTCCGTGAAAACGTCTGCATTTGAAACAGTAAAATTCAGTGTCACGTCTGGTGCAGGTGGATTAATAACGGACCATATATACATAATACACTAAAAGATTTAGTCTGTTTTGCATTAAAACATCTCACAAGTGAATTTGTGTTGTGATGTCATTAAAAAACCAGACTGGTTCGTCTCTTAACTAGATACTTTTGTCTGGGATTTTGCACAGTTTGCGACAACATAAATGGGTCACATAATAAATGCACAGAACACTTTCGAGCCTTTGTAGCTTTAGCTCTCTGGTTCCTTGCATTTAGCCTAATTGGACTCGAGCTGGCTCATTATAATCACCATACCGCTCTCAGAATGTGCTTCTAATTCCCTTAAAAGGCTTTTTGAGCAACATCTGATTTTCTGAAACTTTCACTGTTTGGTCGACTCTCTTCAGGCTGGAACGTGGGCGAAGGCTCAGACCTACCAGGGGATCTACGCCTCGTGGGCAGTGCTGCTGCTCCTGGTTCTCGTCACCCTGGCTCGCGCCTTCTACTGGGCCTGCATGAGGGTCAGCCAGCCCCTCCAGAACTTCACATAGAGCCCCCCCCAACTCTGCCGCACCCTCTTCCCAACCCCGCCAGGCAGGAGGAAAGATGGCTTTAAAGGAAAAAACAAAACAAAAAAAAACAGAATATTTATTTAAACCCAACTCCAGAAAGAAAAAGTTCTCCTCCTGTCCCTTCCCTTTCAGTCAGATGTGTTTCTAAAACTGGATGGCGGTGGCTGCGACTGCTATATATCTATCGGTAATTATGATGATGCGTATAGCCTATTGTACCGTTTATCTGTTCTAATCTCGTGGCCAGTGTGGGGTTCATTTTATCATTATAACAATGATTTTTCATCTCTTTCCCCCCATTTACATTTAGGATTTAGTCTGTGGCACATCTGTTGCACTCTCGCAACTTCTAAGATGAGGACTTAAAGTCTTATATAGGAGTATTGCCCTTGTTTGTGTTTAGGGAGACTCTCATTCAATCCTAATTTGACATTAGGTGTAGTATTTGAGCATTTAACTTAACTTTTTTTTTTTTTTAAACCAAGAAACAAATTATTTTGTGAAGACGGCGATGAAGTCAGATGAAGCTAACAAATCGATGCCAGTCCAAGATGAGTGGCCGGAGGGATGTCAGCCTCCTTTTGTGAATCAAAAGATCAAGTAGGTGTTGAAATGTGTCTGAAAAATTGAATTCAGCAGTAGGTGAAGGTAGGCTATGATGTTTCTGAACTCAATGTTTATGCTGAATTATCCCCTGGGACTGACTTTGATCCAAAGCAGCTTGAAAGCCTTAAAAGGACGAGTGCTAGAAGGATTCAACACACACACACACATGCACACAGTCGCATGAATGCTTATTGGCACACAACAAAAGGAGGATGCTCTTTTTAGAGTTGCAACAGCTCAGACACCAGTTTGTCAAAGGCATTCCAGCCTCTCTCTTCAAAGACGGACCCGCAAACAGATTTTTTTTCTCTCCATGCTGTCGTCCTTATTTCAGTGAGGAAATGGGAACATGCATGCCACTTTGCATGAAAGTTGGATATTTTGTTGTGATCCCATAAGAGTGTAACCACATCTACAGCTCTTTTTTCCTTTAATCCAAACTGTAGCCAATAGGTTTACTGTTTTAAACTTTTTATTGTTTATTTTCCCCATTATACCTAAATTTCCATCTCAATCTGCAGTTGACATCATAAACAGCTAAATGTGGCTTAATCCTCCCTCCCATTTTCAAGAGACAGGTTTACTTACTACTTACATTACGGTGGATTTTGTTTTGCTCGGCTTTCCGAAACAAAACACGAAGAGCTATTGGCTGTTACAACCTTGATATCGGCCTCCTTACACCCACAAAACCCTGTGAGTATAAGGTGTGTTTTGGAATTGCTTTCTGTGGTTGGTTGTAGGCTTTCATCCTCACAAACCATACGTGTTTGTCTTGGTAGAGGACCTTTTCAGTCCTGTCTGTATGTTTTGCTAGCTGAGGTTGAGTCTGTGAAACTTGTGAGCTTAAAAATACAGTACTTAGGGCTTTTTATAGCTCCTGATAGCAAACCTCAAATTTGGGGATGTACATCTGAATGCATTAGAGCTCAAATTACAAACTGTGATTGGAACGAAAGCGCCATATTGCTTAAGTCTGCCGGTGTTTCGACTGCATTCGGGACCATTCATGGTGAAATTAGGTCCAGTTTTTGTCATTGAAGATGGAGGCTGGCCGTGAGCTTTCTTATGAGTTGGTTCCAGACGGAGCTTTCACCTTAAGGCCAGTGGAGTAATTGTAGAAGAGGAAAGCTCTACCTACTCATTAAAGCCTATTGTCAGTCAGAATAGGTCAGTAACATGAACACACACTACATTCTCACTCATTGTAAGTCACATAACGGCTTGTCTGTGGTTCTGAATGTGGTAACATTTCTTTTATGTATTTTTGTTTCGATTGTAAATATATTTGTTGTTTATGTACAATGGAAGTGACTAAGCGAATTATGTTGCACTCCGAGCTTAACACTACTGCTGTGATCACTGCGGACGTTTTATTTGTTGTTTTTAAAGAAGGTTATTTTTGCAACTCTTCACCTGTTAAATATTTAATGATTTGATGAACTACTAACCTAATAAGCCTCTGGACACCCAGTCATGTCCAAATCATAACCACAAACACATCAGCATACTCACACCAACAAAACATTATGACCGAATCACATTCCCAAGCGAAGGCATTTCTATCTGTTACTCTCACACACACCCAGCACCTTATACAGTAGTGAGAAACTGCATACACCAAGTAAGATGAGATGACGTTACCTTGCTAGACTGAACTGAGGTCGCAGACCGTTCATATGGAAGTGTCATGTTATTTATTATGCGCTGCAAAAAAGGCCACTTTAGCAAATAGGTCATTTATCAAGTCCTAAAATCTTGTTTATTGTGGAAAAGGTCTGATAAGACTGGACCAAAGGTTTTTTTTCAAATCAATTCAATGATCTGCCAGTTTCAAGTTATGGTCAGTGCATTAATTTTTAAGACTTCGATGGAAGCAAGTAAGAAGAAACAAGATTGTAGGACAGAATTTAAGATGACATGACTTGTTTAAGAAGACCTTTTTGTTACAGTGGAATGATCATGTTTTATCCATGACTGCAAAAGAACTCAATCATGTTGAACGCCAATAATCAAGAACCTGGCTGATGCTCTTTTCAGAGTTTGTTTACACACAAATAAAGACATGATGACGTACAAAACGGCTGATGTGACTTCTTTTTATTTACCAACACGTAGGATCTGATAACACCATGAATGTCACTTCAATTTAACTTCTTTATTTATTTTTATTTGAAAAAATAAAAACATCTGTCCAAACTTAAGGCTTAAAGTATAGGGTAACCTCAAATATTAACGTTACAAAACATGGTTTTATGATGAAACATTTTGAGGTGAACCTGCCAGGCGAAGACGTTGACAGTCAAACTGTTGTCATAAACATTTTGGGAGCTTGCAATATTCAGTGTGTGGAGCTCCTGCCTTTTTCTTTACTTTGTATGCTGCTTTTGTCGTGCACCTGTACGATAAGGGGTTTGGATGTGTTTTATATGTGGTGCACGCCCACAACCTGATGAACCAGAACCCCTTGGTCAACTCTACCCTCATGTTTTCAGTAAGTTATTTTGAATTAATTTTGGTCAAGTTTGCCCATTACTCTTAACAAGTTAATTATTTCAACCATTTATTGCTTTTAGTTATTTCAAACATTTCAACTGTTTATAAAAATAATCTTAGCTAACTTTCAGTCTGTTACAGCTAACTATATGAACTGTTTGATCTCTATTTTAACCACCTCTTTCAACTGTTCCCATTATACTTATTTCAACCATTTATCCATTGCTTTTAGCTATCTACTGTATTTCTGTTTGTGAAATTAATTTTAACTAACTTATAACCATTTATCTCTTTCGACTTTTCTTGTGCTTGCATTACGCTAAGCTAACCATTTCAACCATTTATCCGTTACTTTTTGTTGTTTCAGCTGTTTATTACTTTTAACTAACCACTTCTCTGCTCGCTTACTAACTTTTCATGCACTCTCAATCACAACACCTGGTGTTAATGTTATAACTGGCTCAAGGTGGTGGTGTGTACTGTGCAGTCAGCCTGTTGTAGCTGGTAGCTATAAGTTTAACATTAGTGGTTATTGTAAATATCCTGAAGGTCAACCTACACCAATTTAATCCTTTGTGTTTATTTTCATCCTTAACACAAATATGTGGATGTATTTATTAATAAAATTGTAATTTCTGTTTTTTCAAATTAGTTGAGCTGCCCCACAACCTTTCCACATACCCCCCCCCCCAACTACCCTTCGGGTACAAGTACCCCTGGTTTGGAATCACTGATGCATATACAATCCCCTGTCTTTCCACAGACCCCATAAAAGACACAACCCCCATCTGTAATGGTTTTCAGATATATTCGCTGATTTTAAAATAGAAACAACTGTCTACACAGTAGGTTTGGAGATAACATTGGGATCTGAAACCTATGATTAAAGCTGTCATCCACTCCCTTAATTGGGATAATTCCTAGTTATTAAAATGAGTGAAATCAAACCATTCCTCTTCTTTCTGAACCTGAATGACTCCAATTTTAGAACCACAAATTTAAAGCTTTGTGCTGCTCTTTAAAAAGAAGCTAAATTAGTTTTTATTTTCATTGTTTTGAAAAGAGCAGCTCCCCCCCCCCCCCAATTCCCTTAAATGGTTGGAAAGAAGCTCATCTTTTTCTCACACAACTTGGCCCCTGTCGGCCTCTTGAGTTTCATGCGGATATATTTTTTGCCTGGACACAAAGAGATGGAGGGATTAAGGACACTGAGAAACCTTTCAGAAACCACAGCTCCCTGGAGAGCAGCACGAACCAAGGAGGCTGAGAGACCAGAGAGTGGAGGGGAAAGAAGGGGGGGAAAAAGACAACCTAGGAAGTGAGGAAGACAATTGGTCCCATAACCTTCTGGTTTTAAGTGAGAGGGCATTAGCCTGCTTTCATTCTGTAACACAACAAACACGCTCGGCCTCTTTCTCAAATGGACTCGGACTTCAGGCCCGTTCTTCAGGTCCGTTCTATTGTCATTTTATTGACTTCATTTTTCATTAATGATATTATACCGCTTTACCTCCTTGGTACCTCTGCTTTTGTTCTCTTTTTGCCATCTTACATACTTCAGTGACAATCCAGTTGATGTGGGACTCATAAGATGATATAAGGCGGGGGGGGAATCTCATCTGGTGTCCATTTTCGTCTTCTTACAACATGACGGTCACCACTACATTCAGTTTGCCTTGTACAACAGCTAATGTACAGTAACAGTATGTGCTGTACTGCAATATAAGATTTCCATTATTGCAGACAATGCTATGTGCACTTCACAGTTGAGGAACCTTTATTTCATTTCCATTTGGCTAACCCAATTAATTAGGAAAAGTGCTCTTTTTAATGAGAATTAATTGTTTTTTAACAGCATGACTTGAGCCTTTGAAAACACAGCAATACAACAAATCCAGTGTTTGAATGGCAATAGCTTTTGCATCACCCACATTTGACAAAGCTCTTTTTATTTTGTTTTGGATGATATATGTGTTTCTTATGCCAGAATTGAGAGAATACCAGAGAGAATTTGGTATTAAGAGAAACCACAGCCTAATACACAAATGGCTGCATTCATATTACGGTTTTGATATATTTTTTATTTTGTTGTGTGTATTTTCTCTCCCTCTTCTTATTTATTACTTATCTTAGCTATTTTCTCTTTCCTTTCCCAATGCATCCACACATTTTCTCAAACTTACACATACTTGCCGTTCTGCAAGTTTAACATTTTGATACTTTAAGTACATTTTATTGCTGATATTTTGAATGCAGGGCTTTTACTACTTTACTACTTAGTGTTTTTACAGATTGATATTGCTGCTTTTACTTAAGTAAATAATCTGAATATTTCCTCCACCACTGGCAATCATGTCACACAATATACAAGACTATCTGAATGATTGCCCATCTCTAATATGAGTATGATTAGATAATTAGTTAATTACAGCGACTTTACATAGAAGAGTTGTGTTTTGATTATCATTTTTTAAATTAGTAGAGATACACATATCGGCCAGTGTGCAGCTCACTAACATTCTGTTCACATCTTTATTAAACATCAAATAACACCTATAAGATTCAAAATGGATCCTCCTCAGATTTTCAGTTTTCTTTGATGAAGTTTGGTGCAATGATTACATTGTACAAAGTTTATATGTCCAATAATCTGCTTGTAATGTGCCACAATGCACCAGAAGTCATTACAAATTCATGTTATTTCTCCCAACATTGTTCAAACCCAAGATTAAATATCAGTCGAGATCCCAAAGTTTCCAAAGACACCAAATGTTTCTGACTTTGGGGGAAATGTGTCTAAAATGATGCAGAAGACAACTAGAATATTTCAATTTGACTGAATGCTGCAGCGATAAAAAACAAGGCGTCTAATTGGGTTTGAATATTTCACTCAGTCTGAATATCATAGAGCTCGATGAAAAGCTGGAAGAAGCTCGTTCAGAAAATATACAATAGTGTCTGACAGAAATGATTTTAACCTTAAAGGAAAACAAAAGAGGAAAACAGTTTGTTAAGGGGCGATTTTTATTTCACCTAAACGAGATGATACATCTCAAGGGGTTTATCCTGATACAATAAATCATTTTCCTCTATGTTTTAACTGAGCTCAAACAAATCAAACTAAGCGGTTTTTAAGCTATTCCACACACACACTGAATGTCTCTCACACACACTCACAGAGATCCTCTTGCACAGTGTCAGTGAATATTGCAGCAGTAAAAAAAGACAGCGCCTTGCTAAAGCCTTGATCCCTCTTACTTCTAACAGGATTTGACCCTTAAGTCCCGGAGCATGACCCTCATCTGCTGCAACACCATCATCCTGTTTAACATACACTCTCACTATTGTCCTCCTGCCTCACACACACGCACATTTAGAGGTCCTAACACACACACGGACACATTTCAAGGCCTGAAACCATCACTCTACACTCCTTCCCATCCTCCCACACACACACACACACACACACATTCAACACATGCACCCACTGTACTGTATGATGTAACACCGCTTAATTTTACGCATAACACACAACCTGATGGATCCAGTTAAATGTAAATCGTGAGCAACCGCTGCTGGCGCTGCATGCAAAGAAAGAGAGGAGAAATACGGAGATGGCGAGGGATGGAGGGATGGAGAGAGGCGGATGATGGAGAGGTGGTGGTGGTGAGGGAGGAGGGGGGGTTAACTCGCTGCGAGAGGATGATACGATTGAGTGAGTGAGAAAGAGAGAGATGAAGGGGAGAGGCAGGGAGGATGAGAGGATGCAGGGAGACGAAGGAGAGGAGAGATTGAGCAGGCAGCTAAGCACCAGATTAAACTCCGGGGTCGTCAGCTGTAAAACAAACAGTCCTTTTAGTGGGGATCAAATCCAGACTTAACCCCCCCCTCTCCTCCTCATCCTCCTCATCCTCTATCCACACACAAACACACACACACAGTTCGTCACAGAGGAGATAATGCCGCTCGCTGAAGGAGAGGAGAAAAAAAAGAAAAGAAAAGAAGATGACAATCTCGACTGTCTCAGGGCCCGTTTTTGTGTGCCGGTACCTAAATTGCCCCTCAGGGAATGTGAAGTTTTATTATACCCAAGCAGAAGTCCTTCATTATATTTGGGTTTTTTCCCCCTTTCACAGCTTCTGTTGGTGAATATCTGGCACCGAAACAGTAAATAAGGCAGAGGAGAGGATTTTCTCCTCCTTACAATCCTGTGTTTATATTATATCTTTACAGTAATACTCCCCTGACAACGCCGCTCGCCTCAATATTCAGCCCGTTTGTTTAAATCTCTCTTTCTGTCATCTGGTTCTGGATGCTGCCTGGGCGGCTCCATCAGTCCGAAGGCTCAATTTCCAAACTGTCAGCTTTTATACTCACTGTGAGGCCTCTTCCTTTGTTGTGTGTGTGTGTGTGTGTGTGTGTGTGTGTGTACAAAGATATGTCTGTGGAAATCCATGAGCAGCAGCAGTGTTTTTGTATTGTGTGTGTCCTTTGAGAGGACCGATTTTAGTTTTGGTGGTTGAGATTGAGAGCATTTTGCTGGTCCTCACTGCTTCAAAGGGCAATCTCCACACAAGGTCCACACTCTGGAGCTTTCAACAGTGTCACACGGTCTTCGAGAGCAAAGTTTGCTCAGTTGTCACATAACTGTAGATTGTCGAACCTCCAAAATTTGTCTTAAAGGTTGAACTTGACAACAACTGAGGAAACAAACTTGTACAGCTTTACAACTGAGCATCTGCTGATAAAGACCATGTGATACCCCTGAAAGCTCCAGAACAAGCAAGTAAGTGGACCTTGAGTGATGGTTGTTTTGTCAAATGTTGTTTCCAAGTATTATGTATTTCTTTATAACATGAAATATTTGTGACTAAACAATTAATACAATTAACACTCACTGGTTGTGGTTGGATCAGATTTGATAGACAGTCGTGTCTCCATGGCAACATAAGCAAACAACACCACAACTGTCATCAGATTCACATTTCTGTTTTTTCCTTTCCAGGCTAGCTGTTTCCCCCTGCTTCTAGTCTTTATGCTAAGCTAAGCTAATCACCCCTTGCTCCAGCTTCTTACCAGAGAGTGGTATCGATCTTCACGTCTAACACTCAGCAAAAAAGTGAATTTCCCAAAATTTGACACCATTTCTTAAAGAAATAGGTTCTCAGTGCCTGTAAGACTTGGCTTTAGGAATAAGGTTAAAGTTAGGCTCATGTTAACGGCTGGAGGTGCGATGGTTAAAAGGACCATACCAGTGTTTTTGCAAGTTTTAGCTGACCATGTAGTTTCCAAAGCATGCTGTATATTATTATAGTTGAAACTAGTGATCCGAGTAAAGTGAAGATCAAATCTGCATTTTTCTCCCTCAAAATTCCCGTATTGTTACATGGTAATGCAGTTAAAGTGCAGTATCTACAATAATATAACCAACAGAAATGACACAGCATGGAAACACTAGAGCATGGTTTGCAAAATCATCATCAGTAATATAAAGTATTTTTAATGTGTAGTTAATGGGCTAAAACATGCTACGGTCTATTAAGGTTAAAGTTAGGGGCTAGGGAATGCATGATATCAATAAGGGTCCTCACAAGTATGTAAGTGCACTTATGTGTGTGCATGTGTGTGTGTGTGTGTGTGTGTGTGTTTGGTTTCAGGCTTTTTGCATATGACCCAGGGTCCCTGGGCTGCTAAAAGCACAACATTCAACTCAATTAGCGGCATGCATAATTGATAGCTGTCTGGGAGAGTATTTGTATTTACACTGGAATTAAAAGCCTCCGGTGTCAGCTATCGCATGTGAGGGACGATAAGTGTGTGTGTGTGTGTGTGTGTGTGTGTGTGTGTGTGTGTGTGTGTGTGTGTGTGTTCTAGGGGGGACTGTATAGGGATGCATGTATATCATAAGCCTAAATGGATTTCTGCTGGGAGCTTCTCCTTCTGTCTCTGTCTCTGCTGTTATGAGAACTAAATCACAGCTAATCCACCTACAAACGCAGCACTGTGTTCGGGTTAAGTAGTCCAGAATGATCTTTCAACCCACGTCTCACTGAAATCACTTTGTAAAACATCTTATTGTTTTCACCTGTTTTCTGATTAGGGCTGGGTATCATTTGAAAATTCCAATACTAGTGCGGATCTGATAACTGGTTTTCGGCATCAATACCAAAACTTCACTATAAAATATATATATAACATGTTTTTCTACAAAATCCTTTACTTAAAGAAGCAGAAGTTCTAATATTAAATAGTTTAACATTTTGGGAAATACCTTAATTTGGTTTCTTGTCAAGAGTAGGATAAGTTAGACACTAGCATCGTTAGCTTACTAACATAAAGAAAAAGATAGCCTGGCTCTGTCCAGTAGTCACCATGAGGTTGCCAGGCAACCAACTGAGACTCCAGGAAGTCACAGCACTCAGTCAAGACCTAATCTGGCACATAACCTCCCAAAGAACTACAACTTGTCATTTTTACACTTTGGTTTTTATAAGGTTTTTTAAAATGATATATAATGTAATCAGTTAGTAAACTTTAGAGTTGCTGGTAGGTGGATTTTGTTACCTTTGGACAGAGGTAGGCTAGCTGTTTTAGCCTAGCTTAGCACAAAGACTGGAAACAGTTTACTATACAGACACGACTGTGGTATCAATCTTCTTATCTAACTCCAAGTGAGTAAGCGTATTTCTCAAAATGTCAAACTATTACTTTAAATGTTGTCTAAACACAAACAGCCATGCAACAACATTGCCTAAATAAAAAAGTGATTTAAGCCCAAAACTATCGGTAAACAAGATTAATAATTTGTCCAGACATTCAATGCCAATTTTCGGTACTTGAGTTAAAATACCCAGATCTATTACTGATTAATGTGTTTCCTCTTTTTACATTTTCTTGTTATATAATATAATAATATAATTAGAAGCAGTACTATTAGTGCCACGCAATGTACTTAAATTTAATTCTGACTCTTAATTTTTACTTTCGCTGTCCATATCGTGCACCTTTCATGTGTAACTGATTTGCTTATGTTGAAAAAGCAAATACGTTTGAAAGTAAAATTACAATATTTTGAGTTTAAATAATTATTTAAAAACGTGTCGTCCCTGCAAAAAAAAAAAGAAAAAGATTTAATGGGCCATTAAATGCTCTTAGAAACTGTTTCTGGGGGTTTTCTACAAAAACAAATCTTAGTCATGTGATTTTATAAGCATTTTTTCAGTTCTGTAATGTTACTTCTAGGCTGCAGGAAGTCAGCCTCAGTTTCACTGGAGTGAGACCAGTACTTGAGACTTGAGTACTTGTGGGGCCACTAGGACGTCTGCTGGAGCAAAATGTGTCACCGCTGCCTCCACCTCTAACAGCCCATGCGGGCAGAGTATTGAACAGCCTGTTGACCTTGGCCAAGGTCGCTCCAGTCGAGTGACAAGCAGCTGTAGTGGAGTAAAGTGTGGCTCTGGTGTTGAGTTCATCGCCTATTTGATTCAGCGAGAAGGAAACTTCCAGTCACCTTCACGTCGCTCAATCATATCTTCCCCCTCGGCTCACTGTAATACACTCCAATCCTGAGCATATTAGAGTACCTTCACCTATTTCCTCCCAGCTCATTTTTTTCCTTTTTCCTTGTGCTTCTTTTCAGCCCTGACCCTTTATGCTCTCACATGTAATGATGATAATCTAAGCCTATTTTACTGTTGCCCTTTTCCCCCTCGGGGTAATAGCAGCAGCAGACTCATCTCTGCTTACACTCCCAGTGAGCATTCCCATGTAGGGCTGAAACTAAGGTTTCTAAATGAGTCTCACAACTCAACTTTTGGATGAATTGATTCATTGTTTAGTCAATAAAATATCAAGAAAAAGTGACAAATGCCCTTCATAATTTCCATAATCTCTAATACCAACAGTTAATTCACAATTATATAAAACAAAAGCAGCAAATTGTCACATTTGAGAAGCTTTAACCACTACATTTTTGCTTGGTTAATGACTTAAATGATGAGCTGAAACAATTTGTGGATTCATCGATTAGTCGATTGAAGGGAAATTAATTTGCAACTATTTTGATTTTCAATTAATAACGTAAAACATTCTTTGATTTGAACGCCTCGAATGTGGGGATTTGATGCTTTTCTTTGTCATATATGATAGTAAACTGCTCTAGATATACTATATCGATTATCAGAATTGTTGCTGATTACATTTCTGTTGCTCAACTGATTGATCCATCACAACTTCCATGAAAATATTTTTTGGGAGGACTTTTTTTTTTTCATGCTTTGTGATTTGTTATGAGTTTTTAGACACTTTTATACAGATATTTTAGTTTTGACTTAGCTGGCCTAATTCTAGGATGGGGGAGAGAGGGAGAGATGTGGTAGGAGAGAGAGGGGGGAGGTGGAAGTGTGTGTGTGTGTGTGTGTGTGTGTGTGTGTGTGTGGTTGGGGGTGAGATGAGACAGAGGGTTTAAGATTCGGTCCATCCATCCTTCAGTCCTCCCAGACTTGAAGTGGGCCGGCAGACAAACTGATCATTGTTATTCATCTAACGAAGCTTTTTCCTCTCCTGCTCCAATCAAGGTAACAGGACCAATTGAATTATTATTACACTTACACAGGAGACTTTAATTAGCACGCTCTTTGTAAACTAGATGCTTGTAAGGGAGAATTCTTGCAAGTGATTAGCTAAATTACTGCTACTTTATCTACTAAAAAAAAATCCCCTTTTTGTTGGCCTTTTGTGCTTGACTGGCATGATGATTTTTACTTATTATTTTGGATTGTAGCATTCAGCGTAATTCTGGCTATCATTAGATTGATGGAGGTTTTAGATTTGCATGTTTAGGCACTTAGCTGATGCTCTTATCCAGTGGGACAAGCTTTAATTTGTAGTTGACCAACAAAACAGCCAATAAAAAAGGGAGGAATACAAATGTCAGAGCCAAAGATTGCATACAAATTGCAGAGGAAAAATTGCATTTTACTCTTATATATTTGCAATCCTGTTTCAGCATGATAGTGATTTTGTTGTTTTCTCATGTTTTAATTTGTTTTGTTTTTTGTTAATGTCTTTTGAAAGTGCAACATTTTAGAACCTATTTTTGTCTAAAAGTGAAATGCCTTTGGCTCAGCTCTCCTAGTTTCCTGATAATGTCCCTGTGACCCTGCATTGATCATGTGCGAGTGTAGTGCAGCATGGGAAAAAGGAAATAAAATAAGAGCTAAGGGGGGACATCGTATTTTTTTGTTGCTCTGAGATAAGAGGATATTACAGCTCGAGGAAGAGGGCTTAAAGGAGAGGAGACATCACTCAGTGGGGGAAAAGGGTTAGGTGAAGTACTTTTTGAAGAGATGAGTTTTCACCCTTCCAGGGAAGATGGTGGGTGTCTCTGCTGCTCCGAATCGCACAGGAAGGTCATTATGTCTGTGGGTGGACGATGTGTGTGTTTATGGGATGAAATTATAGAAAATTATAGAAAATGCTAAACAGTATCTGCAGGGAAAATGACGCTTTCACACATTTACGTTACTGCAAAAGAACCTGATTTGCTCTCAGCTATTGAATTAGTAAATGTAATTTCAAGCACATTATGAAATGACAGAGATCTATAAACCTTACATTTACTTACAATTATACTGATATTGATGCAACATACAGTCTTGTTTGATTTGTCATTGAATTAATACGTGTGAGGATGATTTAATTTTATAAGTGATACTGAGAGAAGAAGCTGTTGTAATCAGTTCTTTGTTGTGACAGCTAATTTAACACATAATTAATCTTTTTTTTAAGCAACTTTTTTCTCTCGTCTCGCCTCTCTAACTTCACTCTGATGATGATCACAGTGATGGAGACACCGAGCAGCTTTATCTGTTTTTATGCCGTGGTGTGTTTTCAGATGCAGTGCAGCTGTAGCTCTTCAGTTGGACACCTTTCATCGCCTTACTGGAGTAGAAGTAAGTGTGCGTCTGTCTGCGGGTGTTTGTGTGTCTTTGTCTCAGTTGTTTACATTGTGTGTGGGTTGTCATTTGTGTGGGAGATCTTTCATATTTATGTAAGAGTTATTATATATTCATTCTTTCCAGCGTGCATCTGCCTGCAGCGCAGTCGCATGATAAAAATAGTCAAAACCATGAAAAACAAAGCAACAGTCAACATGTCATCCCTGACAAATGATGCAGTTCCCCTCTTGACCAATCAGCAACCAATATTTTAAGTTGCCCTTCTTTGTCCCGTGAGATTTAGCGCCCCCTTTAGCTCAATCGCAGTAATTTAAAGAAGTTAAAATCGAAGCTGCGGAGGACCAGAGCGGACATCAATAAATTTTGTTTATTTCTTGTGATCACAAAATAAGGTTGTTTTATTGACAGTCCATTTGTCTTGGTACTTAGTCTATTTAATTTCAAAACAAAATAAATAAATAATAAGTTTGTTCACTAATTTTTCGATATGATGCTAGCTAAGCGCAGAGCTAATCACTGTTCACTGTTCTTCAAGCATCAAGTCTTGACACGCACTGATTTTTAAAAATGATTTATTATTTTTAAGACATAAGAGATACAATAAGATTTTTATGTCAGATTCCAGGTTTGTTTGAAGAAGCAGGATGTGAGATGCACACACACCATTAACTTTTTTTCAAAATGTTGAAGTGAAGAATTTGCAGATGTCTGTTTTGCTGTGAGAAACTTAAACCTTTGCAACAACTAATCACGTTGTGAACTCAGCATAATGAGGTTGAATTTGTCTTCCCGTAATGAAGTTGTGATTAGTTAGTGCTCACAGGAAAACAAGCCTCACGGTCACAAGAAAAGATAATAGAAGAAATAATTACACATACTGTCTTTGTGTCCTCTCTGGCCCTAGATAAAGTTTTGCATGGCACGTCTTGTCGAAACAACCATTAACCAACTTCTCAGCTTCGAAAAACATGTTAATTGATCATTTTGAGCGATGAAATGTTTAATTTCCCCATGTTTTGTCAACATCGGATACATAGTCATTTGTGACACATTGCTGTACAAACTAATTAACAAATGGACAAACAATCAACATAGAATAAGGATGAAGGAGTCTCTGCACAGCAGCCTAGTTGGAGCCCAAACCAGTTACGCAACAGACACAACTGAGCCAGGATCTGGAATAATGAGATCTGGAGCACGCGGTTATATTAGGAGCTTTTTAATAATATTCAGCAACTATTGTTTCAACATAAAGCATCTCTTCATCAGAGTAAACTCATGTTTAGTTTACTGATGTTTATTCTGATTTCTTAAACGAACAGTCAAAAATCTAATCAGTTCATCCAAGATACTGCTTGATGCAAAACAGCATTCAAATAAACCAACCACCCATCTAACTCTTGGATCAGTCAGTGTAAATCTGTCTAATGTCCCCGGTTTGAGTCTGATGGGGAACCTTTGTTACATGGCACAAAATACTCCCCAAAAGTACTTTAAAGGGATTCTTCAATATTTTACAGGCTTCTTCATTTTAGAGTTACGGTAGGTGAAAAATCGACACCACTTTCATATCTGCTAGCCGGTTAGCTTAGCTTAGCATAAAGACTGGAAACGGGGAAACAGCTAGCCTGGCTCTGTCCAAAAGTAACAAAATCCGCCTACCAGCACCTCTAAAGCTTACTAATAAACATGTTATAACTTGTTTTATCAGTTGCATCATATTTAGTGTACTGACATGAGAGTGGTATCAACCTTCTCATCCACCTCTCAGCAAGAAAGCAAATAAGCACATTTCCAAAAATGTCGAACAAAGCCTTTTAAAAAAATGCTACCCCAAGCTTCATCAAAATCTGATTTGTGGTTTCCCAAGACATATAATACAACTGACTTACAGGCAGGGACTCTTTAGTAATAAGCAGCATGCCAGTGAGTCCCTCATGTCTTTCCAGCAGTGCTGTTCCCTGACTGGGCCTACAAACCAGCCTGGTCGCCCGGCTCCAGGCAGGTCCAGCTGTGGCACTTCCTGCTGGAGCTGCTGGGGCGGGGCGAGGGCGGGGCCATCGGCTGGGGAGGGGAGTGGGGCGAGTTTGTCATCCGGGACCCCGAGAGGCTGGCCAGGCTGTGGGGGGAGAGGAAGGGCAAACCACACATGAACTACGACAAGCTCAGCCGGGCGCTCAGGTGATGCAAAATGCACCAGTAAAGTGGACATATTCATACTGACACATAAACACTTTGGGTTGCAGAACACGGTGAATGTGTGTAATCCTCCCTCTCTGTGCAGCTTGTCCCTCAGGCTAATGCTGTAAATAAAATGTACTCCTCGCCAACATATGCTGTCAAATTAAAATTTAAAATCAAAAATGCCCACAGATGCAACATGTGTCATTTGGGAAGCACTTTTATCTAAAGTGCCCTACAGGAACATGAGTGCATACCATACGCTTCCAGCCTGTCAAACACACACACACACACACACACATCCAGTGCAAACAACACAGTCAGAGTGTTTGACACAGTAAACATTTCACTTCCAGATACTACTACAACAAACGTATCCTGCACAAGACCAAAGGGAAAAGATTCACCTACAAGTTCAACTTCAGCAAACTCATCCTGGTCAACTATCCAGGACACGCACCACCACCCAGCCATCAGGTCATCACCACGACTGCACATCTCATGTCACAGCTTAAAGGACTCCACTGCTTGGAAAACTGGCTTCTAGGTTATATTACTTTTTATATAAAATGATTAAAAATAAATGTCTCTTTTGTCTCTGGGAGATACCTGTAGGTTTAATCTTTTTTTAATGCCAATTTCCTCATCATATAAGCTGCAATTTGACCCGTTTTCCAAAGCCTGTGTGTAGTCCTTTAAGAAGAGTTTGATTCCAAAAACACTTACCTTAACTGGATTATTTAATATTTAATAATGGACTGACTTTAAAAGAAACAATTACTTCAACTTTATCATTTAAGATAAAACTGGCTGTCTTGAATAGAAATTATTACAAAAACTTTATAATTTAATATGAAACTGATTAACTGACTGATCCTGTAACGTGGAGGGGAGTCAGCGTGTTAAAGTTATATCACATTCACAGGCAAACCAAGGGCTTAGGTTACATCCTATTCTTTAGAAAGCACCGTACTTTGTTTAATTATATGATTAATTCTGTAAGGATTAGTAGGGATGCGCTTTGTAAGTGCTGTATAAGAGCAGTCCATTTAAAAAATTATCGTTAGTTTTTGCAAATGGAAATCCCAGTATGGAATAAAACTC
The DNA here is from genome assembly GCA_002120245.1 of Maccullochella peelii. NCBI lineage: Eukaryota > Metazoa > Chordata > Actinopteri > Centrarchiformes > Percichthyidae > Maccullochella > Maccullochella peelii. The sequence goes on along the minus strand of LKNJ01000620.1, from coordinate 111,322 downwards.
TTAATATCATGTATCGTAATTAAGTTTCTAACATTTTTCGATTTTAAATGTGGCCACCAGTGTACAAAATATCAGCAACACCATCCTGCTTTTCTGTCTTAATCATCTGAAGTGCTTCTTTGACTTTTCTGCCTTCTCTCAACTACAGCAGCTTTGATCTACAGTATATTTAATAAGTCAAATCATTAATAGATCCAAAACTTCACCTGGTGTTCTTAATGTTTTGTGCACAAAGCGTCAGACTTTATGGTATTGAAAGATCCATGTTCCCATTTCAACCATACTCCCATCTCATCCTCCATCCGTCCACCCTCCAGCTGGTACAGAGCGGCCCTCTTCCCTTTCCTCTCCTCCCCGCTGAGAGTGGTCTTTCTCTGTGTGGAGGAGCAGGGTCAGCGATGGACAGAGGTAAGAACACATCCATCAGTGATTCCCCTGCACAGCAGGTTCATCTACAGGGTCCAAACAAAACTCACAGTGTGACTGCATTCATTCTGTTTTTATTGTTACTGTGTTTATTCTGTCTGCAGTCTGAGAGTGAGGGCAGCTAGAAAAACCGAGATACTGGATCTAAGTATTAAAGGATAAGGTGTTATTCTATATTTTTCCTATTGTCAACAAGTCCCATGAAAATACCGAAAGCAACAATGTGTTAATTCGCCTTTCAAAACTTTCTGACTTCCCTGCCCCAATCACATTGGTTCCTGCCGACAACGGAAACCTTAAAAATGCCTCATAAATATGCAGTTTCATTTTATAATAGTGAGAAAAAGAGTAAGAAAGTTTATTTATATCATCAAAACAAGAGATTGCACAGTACTTTCTAAGGAAAAAGAGAAAATACAAAGTCATATAGGTATACAATGTGATTCATACATATTCATACGTACAAACATACATGTTACACATTTATTACATATACAAACCTGCATACATACATGCAAACACATTTTTAAAAATGTCTCAGTAATTTCCTAAAACAGCTGGGCACTGTAGTTTTTAGCTAACATTACTCAAACAGGAGTAAATTGTGCATTTGTTGGGGACTATTTTCAGCTGTGGATTGATACACATTCTGTCCTCTAGTGAGTGTTTACAGCAGCAGAAGGACGTATTTGGGTTGTTTATAATAGTTTTTGGACAACAATGGAGCTCTGTGGCACAGGGGAATGAGACATATCAGGTTTTGGCTACACAGACAACACTTGTTAGTGGGAGCAATTCATCACTCTTGATTAAGTATTCAGTAAAGACAGTAACTGCAGTATTATCTGGACTAATATCAGAATGCTTTTCATCTACTTTTGCTGTTTAAATATCGAGTAAACACCAAGAAGAAAACAATCACTTTTCACTTTTCCATCCTCCTCATATTCGCTCAGTTTGACATCACATAAGTCACACTTAAATGCGTGTATGCTGCAGATTTCGCAAGTCCTGATATTTCTTTTCAAGTTCAAGTCACAAGGAAACTGCTTTTCTAGTGAGTCTCGCTTGTATAATATTTTTCATTTTCGGGGCGAAACGAGATGTGTGCGATGGAAAATAATGCAACAATGGAGTTCAGTCTTGAAGACAAATTCTAGGGGTTTTCAAAATGAATAAATTCAAGCATTTGGGATGTAACTGCTATTTTTTGAGAGTCAACACCAAAAACTACTTTGCACCTTGAGAACTGTAATACTACAAAATTTCCACAGTTTCCACAGTCTTCCTTTGAATGCTTCCTCCACCACTGGCATTATGAAACTCATGACAAATTCTTTTGTACTTTGTGATTGATGTGACTCTCTCTGTGTTTCCTGACAGCAGTCCAGCCTGCGCCTTACCCCTTCTTGCTCCCGTGCTGCCTCCCTAAGCCAATCGCAACGCCCCGTGCTCTCCACAGCCACTTCCCCTTCATCTCCGCCCCTGCTCGTCCGGCGGCCAGCCTGAGGGTTCTTAGAGAGTCAGGCCCCCCACCTCTCGCCTCGGCCCGCCACGTCAGCACTAACGGCTGGCCGCACAAGAGCCCCGCAGGGTGGGATCTGAACCACATCAGTCGAAGCCTGTTTGGTGGAGCGAAGCAGACTGAAACTCAAGGAGGGGAGAGGAGAGCGGGGAATGTTGCACAGATGGGGGAGAGAGAGTGAAGAAGAGGAACAAACTACAACAGATGGACTGCTTTCCCCCCTCAAATACACTCTTTTTGTGTTTTTTTAGCTCATTGTACAGTAGTTTATTATTCACTGCCTGTGATGCACATAGACTTTGTATTTATTGAGTTGGACTGTGATGTGTGTATTTTTTTTGATAGAAATATTGAGGAAGCTGCTTTTCTTCTGTCAACACTTCACGCCACAGTAGGGGAATTGCACTTGTAAACAATTAACTACATGGCACTTGTGTTTGAGTAAATAAAACAGTGCACTCAGTTTACATTATTCAGCTGTTTGTCTTGCATTCGCCCTCCTTCTCCGGGCTTCAGGAAAATAATAAGAGCTGCATAAATTATGCATTCAAACAGACACTGAGAAATGTTAATGAAAGGGAACCTACATGTCTTCCTTGCAGCATCAGGACCAGACGCTTGCGCCTGCAGTTGCCACTCCGACACAGCAGGGGGCAGTAGCATGTATGGCATACCACAAACTTTTCACAACACAGCCTTTCCTGGGAGAGAGTCACAGCTGAGACGTGTAAAACCAAATGAGGTGTCACTCTGTGATATTTTCCAGGTACTATAAATCCAAATCAGTTTACTGGGAAAAAGGCTTCTTTTTTTAAATAAACATATATATTTTATTACATAATTCCATGTTTTTGTACCTTAGGTACTTTAGGTTTTACCAGGTTAATTTATTTATTTTGTGACTTCAACTGTATTTAGACTCATATATTTTGCTAGTTTCTGGTATCTTTCAATATTGCAAACAATATAAAAGAAAACCAAACATGATGAACTTACATTTCCCTCCAGTTTACATGGGTGACTTACAGTTTTGTATGGTATTTAAGACTGTTTCTCAGGGCTAACATGTTTACTTTTTCATCACCTAGCAAGACTGTAGCCTCCAGCCGTTAAAACTCTAACCGAAAAGCGCGTGCCTTTATCATAACGGCCAAGTTAGCAGACCGGAAGACGGGTCACATTTTAGCTAACGAGTGACACCACTTCGCTTTTGACAATCTTTGGCTTAGATGTCATTTTGGCGCCGAATATTTTGTCACGCAACGCTGCAGTTGGTGTTTTTGTGCGTGAATGTTGGACTTGTGCTATAATTTAACTATTAGTCTTAATTTAGTATCAGGTGAAGGAAGAGTTTGAAGACAACATGCAGCGGAGCATCGCGTAAGTACAAAGTTGATAAGTAGGAATGGTTTCTGTTATACTATAGCTTGCTGTTGGTAGTAACGTTAGCTTGGTGACGTCTGAATGTGTATTAGCATTAACTTAACTTACCTGCTTGTTACGTTTAGTTTGTGTTTAGGGGTCTTAACGTGGGTACAGGGAAGTGTTACGTTAGCTTGTTGAATTTTAGCGCGCTTCCTGTAAGTTAGCATTAGCATAAATAAGTTTGCAACTCTGTTTTTGGTACGAGAAATCACTTTTTTGCTCCAAACAGTTGAGACAGACACCAAAGTCTTGTCAGATAAATGTACCGACTAGCTTAATGTACCGTGTCTGTGGGCTAAATCTTAACCGATATTTGTCTTGACACGACAAAGGAAAGGTTTTTAAACACCAGCTGCATGAAGCTTGCTATGTCTGTTATGTTACCAAGATGGTAATCTGCGGCTTAGCTACGCACTCCTCTTAGCTCAATAACTAACGTTTAATTACCAGCCCACTAACCTAAAGTTACACGCAAAAGATACTGTTGTAATCACTGTATTACTTTTTCTTTTTTTACTCTAATGACAAGCATGCCAACGCCCATCAGGCCATTAACACTAACTTGTCCCCTTCCTTCAGATCATTCTTTCAGCCCAAGAGCAAAGACAACGATATTCAGAAGAAAACTACAGATGGACCAGTGAAAAAGTAAGATTTTCTTTTCTATCATATGGGACATAACGTGCAATATCACAGACATAATCATTGAATATTTTGAATTAAACATATACACTTACCTGTACTTCAGTTTTGATATCGTACATACATAGCTGTATGTCTCTTCTCAAACATATCTATGTGCAACTCACCAAGAAGCAACTTATGATCCTTGTTTATATTTTTGTACTTGCACCTTTTATTGATATTATACTGTACTGTATATTTGCACTGTTTCCTACTTTGTACTGCTGCACAACAATTTCCCTAAGAATAAATGTTCTATTTCATCTTATCTTATGTTTAGATGTACAGAACTCCATCCTGTACACACAAAAGTTCCTGTCAGATGAGGGTCTATAGGAGAAAATCATGGCCATTTGCATTGAGTTTGTAGCTGTTGACTTACAAGTTTGAAAAACTGATACAGATCTCTATTCTTGACTGAACCCATTGATTATGTTACTGTTTTGTTTATACTTACACATCACGTTATGATGTTTGAGAAAGTGAGAAGTCTGTGACCTTTGTTTTTTTTATTATGAAGGAATATGCCACTTATTACAAGTGTCAGATTAGCAAAATTGTCTGTACAAACACTTAAAATACCTGCAATTGTACCAAGACAGAAATACAAATTGAGAATAGCCAATATGGGTGGGATGAATATTAGCTGAGACATCACCATATCAGTGCATCAGCTCATTTTCAGACATGTTTTTGTGTTGAAACTCCACTGTTCCACTCCAACAGTTTGAGTACTGGCAGTTATCTTTGAATCACTCTGAGTCGTAGATGTCTGTTGCTTAGTAAAACTTTTTGTGGCCGGCACTTATTATCATAAGAAACGATCATTTTTATTTCTCATCTCTGAAGCTGCTTTGATGATAGTGTTCATTATCTCTAGACTGTATCATCTTTAAAGTATGTCTTAAAACTCACTCTAATACACTGGTCTTTATGTAATGATCTTTTAATCATTGCTTTGACCTCTCTTTTACCACTCTTGCCTTGATTTTATATGTCTCAGTCGTTTGTTTTACTGCTTTTGCAATTTACTTGATCCTTTTTAGAATACTTAATATAGCACCTTGTGGCTGTGCTTTTGAACGGCACCATATAAATGAGGCTTTATTTGTTTGAATTGCATCGTGTCTTAACTGTGTGTCTGTGCTCGTCCCCAGACCTGCCAAAAGCCCCCTCAAGGTGCAGAACGGTGTCCAGGAAGCCGATTCGCCCATCAAGAAGGTTGCCAAACGCAGCCGTCAGATCGTGGACAGTGACGATGACGAGGCACCGGTCGTTAAGGAGCAAGTTGCTACCAAGGGACAAGGAGACAAAGAAGCTCTTGGTAAAGAAGAGAAGGTAAAGGGCACCTTACGCCTCCTGATTCAGACATCAGAGTCTCTTTGAATCACTAAATTCAACAGTGACATTTCTGCAAAAACAAATTGACAGTTTCATGGAACGTCACTGTGATTTAAAAAAAAAAAAAACAAAGCAGGCAAACTTTTATATAATGATTGTCTGATGTTATATTTATAAAAGCTCAATTACCAGTATGCTTCCTTTTATCTTGCGCAGTGTAAGAGTCCTTGAAACCGTGTGTAACCCATCAAATGTTCTAAATCCACATTGTAACCGGCACAAGCTGAATCTGAATCGACTGTTAGAGCTCCTGTAGGCGTATCAGTGCCTATTGTTTATTCAATGCCGGGAAAAACACTGTCGCACAAAGACACAGTAATTGTATGGTGAATCACCATGTTGAATGCATTTGTCAATAAGCCACATAATGAAAAGACCTGATTATCGGCGTTGGCTGTCGCTCAGCCACCTGTTGTTTGATAAACACTCCTCTTAACCGCCCCGTTCATTTGGTCTGTAATATGTCAGAAATTATTCATTATTTGTTCATTGAGGGAAGAGATTGTGACGGATGCATGGAGTTTGTCAGCACGAGCCACCCTGCATCATAGGGTTACAATTGTTGTACATTTTTTGTGATTAGGTAGTAAAATGCTCTTTTCTGCTGTTGGCCACAAAGCAGCTCCACCAGAGATAAATGTAGGGCAGCAGCTAATGATTATTTCCAGCAGTGATTAATCTTTTTGTTATGTTTTGGTCTGAAATTCAAAACAAAATGGGGAAAAATGCCCATCATAAGTAGGGGTCTTCATGGGTCCGGATTCGGTTTTGGGTCGGGTCTCAATAGCTAGGAATAGAGGAGGCTTGGAAGGCAGGATCACAGGTTTCCACATCCACGCAGAGAGAATGTAACTTGATAAACAATCGATTATCGGAGTCGTAGATTCATTTTCTGACAGCTGATTAACCCTTTGAACTCTGCAATAGAAATGGAGTACTACATTGCTACTTTTGCTCATTGTGATGTCATTTCTTGAAGTATCTTCAAATGCTTCATATCACTAAAATCTGTACAACCTAAGATTAAAAGCTATGTAAGTCAATAAACCATAATCATTGATAAAAGTACTAAAATTGTGTCATAAATGGAAAAAAAACATGTTTTTTCATCAAATTTTACTAAATAAACACACAAAACTTATTGATCCAAAACAATTCTGAATGTAGAAACATGAACAAAATATTTCTTGACACTCCATAAGTTATTTGAACTATGTACATTTTTTAATTTTTGAGATGATTTTGTTTGAGCAGAGTGCAAAGGTGTTTTTCAGCTGCAATAGAAATAGTTCCCCAGTGCCTACATTGGTATTTTTGCTTATTGTGATGTTTTTATTTTAGATCAGTTTAAACAGGGTAATGCAAACAACGACAGTCTGTTTTCAGAGGGTTAACTAGCTAATCATTTCAGCAGATTAGAAATCAGCATTCACTTACTACCCTTACTTTCAAGGCTCCTGGAGAAGGGATATAGTCTGAAGAGCTCAAAACACCAGCAACACTTGTAAGCAGTGTTTCCCAACCTTTTCTCTCTGACGTAGCCCTTCACAAACACCACCTGTCCCGTCTTAAATGTGTTCATTTGAATGCATTTTAATGTAGATGTTATTTAACATGTATTAGTTATATAAAAGTAAACACTGTTACAGTATTTAGTTTCACATATATGCATGAGATGTTTAGGTTTGGTTTCTTTATTTCAAGTTTGCATTCATATTACAGTACCACCATTCACAGTGGCAGAAGCTGGACGTTTCAGCCATTTATCCAGTACTTTTTTTTTTAGCTGTATTTCAGCTTCTTTGCTTACTCTCTAACTAGTTTTTATGATCTCAAGCGTAGCATGTGGTGTTCAGGGCTTACAACTAACCCAGCTTGGTGGGAGAAGTGTCCTATGCAAGTTGGCCTTTTGTAGCTGGAGGTTTATTGGTTATTGTGAAAATAAATATACTAAAGATCAGCATCACTACAGTTTGTATTCATATTTGTTTATTTTTTTCCTAAACATTAGTATGTGGATATATATTTTTTACCAAATCATTATTAATTTTCAAATTAGCTGTGTTACTTAATCTTTCCACGAACCCCCTGGCAGCTGCAAAAATATGGACCCCTGGTTGGGAATCACTGGTATAAGGAACGACTTTATTGTGAGACTGACCAACACGTTTCTGCTTGTGACCTTCATCAGGGTCATCCTCACCAGGGATGCTGGAGTTATGTCCACTTAAGCAGAAGCTAACATGTAGATTACCCACCTTTCATTGCACGTACTCAGGTGTTACTGCATAGTTATTAATATATTTAAGTTCATGCAAGAACAACCCTACAACCGTGATTAATTGGGAATATTGAGACATTTGCAGTCCAGGCCTCCACACTGGCTTTTAGAAATGGTTCTCAGCCTGCCTGCCGTAGTGCTCCCTGCCTCCTCCTTCTAGCAGCCCTCTCTAAACGATGCGCTCCATTGAACAACAAACTTGTTTCCTCACTGATGGAGGTGTGTGTCATTCAGGGCTCGCAGTATTGTTTTCCAACACTTTCTAAAATGCTCAGATACTTTGCCCTGATAGATTTTGTTGAGGTTTCTGCTGTTCTGTGTTTTTGCTTTCAGCTGTTCCATGTTGACAGGTCATTCTTCGACTTTAAGTCCATAAACAAATGAATTCTCCCTTTTTTCATCTTCTTTTTTTTCTCTCTTTTTTTTTTTTTACCATTTACAACAAATTTAAAAAGTGACTTACTCTCATATGCCTTGGCAGAAGATGCCACATTGAGGATGGGTGATACAAACAGTCTACAGCGATCCAGATCATATTGTTTTGGACAGCTGGACAACTGTTAGTGTCAGTTCCTGCATTTTCAGTGTCAGCTGTAGATGCAAATAGCCAAGATGTTGATGTAATTTAAAAAACAAAACAAAAAGAAATCACCTCCAATCTGAACCACGATCTGCAGTAATTGTATCCATTAAAGCTTTTGTTTATGCTGCCTCTCGTCGCAGTGATCACCAATACCAACACTGCTTGTCTTTTTCAGAAGGACGATATGTTTAAGACAGTTCCCACCCCCCTGTCTCCTTCACCTGTAACCCCCGCCACCCCGGCTTCTTCGGCGTCACCCGGGACCCCCAGCACCCCAGACTCCATCTCCCCCTCTGGGATTGTTAAACGCAAGACTGGTCAGTATCAGATTTGATCCATTCCTTCATTGTTTGTTTTTCCAGTTTTTTTTACTCTACCTACTTCCTCTAAATCTGTGGTTCTCATGTTTTTCTCCAAAGTTGCAGCATTTTTGAACTTTGACATCAGCTGAGGATTGATAGTTTTTCTGCCTCGAGCAATTTTACTTGATTACTTGTTAGCTGGAGCCTAATGGCTCCAAATACTCATTATTTCTCAACAAGGGGAAAACAAGACATTTATCACAAACTGAATGCATGAGAGGTTTGTTCACCAGAAACAGCTAAGTACACTTTCCACCCTCTTGTTTCATTTCTCTCTTGACTCTCTGGACGGGTCTCAAAACTTAGACTGACAACCAGTAGGCTAGATTGTGTCACATTATTTGTCATTTATTTCATCTGCTGCACCACGAGTACACACTCTTCGAGCCTGTATCATTATTTTTCTGCGTGTATTTGCACTGTGATAATAATATTATTATTGCTGCACTGTCTTGCGATGTATCATTCCTGCTGACTGGGCCTTAATGGGACCAGCAGAGCACATCGTCTTATTATTGCAGCTGATTGTCAATGTTTATATGGTTCCTTTTTGGTTTGCAGGCTTTGGTAACTTTTTTTTTTAAAAAAACAAAAAAAAGCATGAACATATGTAGTGATTAGATTATTATTTTATTGTTGTCTGTACGTGTTAGCTTGAGCAGTTCACAGGTGCACGATAGGAGTGAAAAAGAGCGGCTGCTGTTTTTTCCGCCATACGTGTTCATTATCTCTACATTCTAAATGAGATGTATGTGTTAATTATCTGCGTTTAACATAAAAGGGAATGGCCAAGTGATTTTAAGTGGAGCTTTCTACTTGCTGTGTTTTTCATGTCACACAATTTTCTTGTATCGCAGCTTTGTCTTCATTTGGAAAGCACCTCCTTTCTCTCTTTCTTTCCCTCATCCTACTTTTGCAGCAGGAAGCGGCTCATTCTCTTTTCATCATCCCGTTCTCTTTGTGTTTGATGACTGCACTGTTTGCTTTCAGCAGTGGTGCGCCCCTGCCACCATCACCACTGGAGAAAACATCACATTAAAGTTACGCTCTAATTTGACCAGAAATTGCATTCTTAATGTCCCGGGTTAATACTTTCATTATAATATCTAGAAGGAAAACACCAGCAGCACTACCTGTGCTAGAACCCTAACAAGGACCAAAACCGAGGCGGATGTGGAACCAAAACTAAAATTACCCTCAAGCACCACTGCTGCATAAAATTACAGAGGAAATTACACTGGAACCCTAAGCTGCTGTGCAGCATAATATCTTTCAGGATGGAATTAGTGTTTTCATTAGCAAAGTACGTATCTGTGATTCTCTTTTTTTCATTGCCCTACATCTGCAATAAGAGAGCAGACTCGTCCTGTTTTCATCTCCACATATTCTTTCTGTTTGATCATGGCATGATTTCAGTTGGGATGTCTCTCACGTCTATTTTTTTTTTCTCTCTCTCTCTCTTCCTATTTAATTTAATGCCTGTCCTGACGTGTGCAGCGAGGAAGATGTTCCCCAAGAGGAAGCTTGATGAGAGCATGAGTGGTAGCGAGAGTCAGAAGGAGGAGGCCAAGGAGGAGCAGGGTCAGCAAAACAAACGACCCCGTGTGGAGAGCAGTGCCAGCAGCGAAGGTACGCCCTCACCTCTTCTATGAGGCTGATAACAGAGTGCAGCTCCTCCTGCAGAGGGCTGGAAAGTCCTTTACTGGAGACTTTCTAGGATTATCACAGTTGGGAAGTTGCACAAACACCTTGGATACATGGGGGGGAAAATAAAAACACAACAAATTTAGTGCAAGTTTAGTAAATATTCTATTAACAACCAATAATAAATTATTAATAAGAATAATTATTAGACTCAAAATCAATAGGATTTACAAAATCCATGAAAATAATCATTTATCAAGTAAAAATGCCAAACGTTTTTTGGTTTAAGCTTCTCAAATGTGAGGATTTGCTGCTTTTCTCTTTGTACTTGGACTGTTGGTCAGACAAAACAAACAATTTGTAGAAGTGGGCTGATTTTTTGGCATTTTATAAACTAAATCGTTAATTGATGAATGGAAAAAAAAAAAAAGATCAGATGACCTAACGTCAATTGACGCAGCTGATGTGTGTTAGCCATAAAATAATGGTATGTCGTCCCAAGACATGTAGCGACGATGCCATAAGCCTGCAAATAAAGAGTGAAAATCTGAGCAAAAACAGCCTAAAAAATTAAAGACAGTCAGCTCTCATTAGTCATTGCTTGCAATTATAATTCTTGCTGCTTTATAATCCCACTTTAATCTTTCTATTAAGATGACAAACCGCCGGCTTTGTTCAAGAAATGGAGTTGTCGATGGAAAAAGTTAAATTTCTAGGCAAACTGTAGGAACTCTGCTCTGTGACAAGGTTTCACTTTTACTCCCTTTGCCATTTGTTTAGATTGTTTATCTTAAATGACTCATAGCAGCATGACGGCCCACGTTTCAGGCCGCAACATTTTTTTTTTCAAGCAGCATGTGCAGCTACAGTAGCACAGCAGACAGGGAAATGACCCCTCTCTTTTCTAAACTTGGCTGGGAAAGTACCAAAAGTGACTGTTGGATTCACCAGTCATTTCAACTTGTGGATGAGAAAATTAAAGTTTCATGTCTGGCTTCTCACTCAGCCAGTATCATGACCCCAGCTCTGTCTGCTAGGACTCGGTGCTACAAGTTTGTCAATAGTAATTTCTCCCTTACCTCTCTCGGGTGAAAAGGAAACCTGAAAAATATAACCTGTGGCATTTATTGAAGAAGGCTGTTATGTTGAAAGCAGTCTTCAAACATGAGCTCACAAAATAACTGGGTCGCCCTCACTAAACCTGCTGGCATTTATCTCTTCAATGACTCCACTCCCTTTTTTGTCTCAGCCTGTGTAGGAAACACCGGTGAACCCATGGAGGAGGGAGCAAAGGAAGAAAGAGTTGAAAAGGCAGTGACCGAGGCTAACCGCTCAGATGAGGAGGTGGAGAACAATGAGAAAATTGAAGGAGAGAAGGCCAAGGAGGAGGAGCAGGTGGAGAGAATGCGCTCTGATGAGCAAGAAAAGAAAGCTGAGGGAGCGGTAAAGAAAAATGAGGCAAAGGAGAAGACAGATGATGAGAAAGGGCCTGCTGTTGCCAAGAAGGAGGTGGTTGAAAAGGACACGCGAGAGAAAGAAGAGAGCCCAAAAAGTCAAACAGCGAAAAAGCAGAAAGAAGCAAAAGAGCAGAAAGATAAGGTGCCGCCCAAGAAAGCCCCCATCAGCAGTTTCTTTGGTGAGGAGGAATTTGCATAGCTCTGTGCTTGCATAAAAAAAAAAAAAAACGTGTCCATAAATGTGCTATGCTTTTATCAGTTAGGAAAGACAGCAAAATATTGCTCTGCCCCAACCCTTGCTCCATGCTCACCTTCCCTTTTTATTTGTTCTTTTTTTTTTCTCTCTCAATAGCTCCAAGAAAAGCTGCAGTGAAGACAGAGAAACCAGAGAAGAATGAAGGAGAGAAAAAGACAGGTGCAGAGAGGAAGACTTCAGCGGAGGAGAGCAAAGACGCGAAAGGGTAAGGCAAAGTACAAGAGGAAGTTACAGACATCTCAGGCTTAAAGTGGCTGGACGCCTCCCCTGTATGGGGTGTGAAAGCTGACATGGAACTGGATTACTTGGCTAACTGAGAGGAGAACTGACTCGTCTACATTCGCCAGCGCCTGATGAAAAAATCCTTACATTTTAATTGCGTTGATGGAGAATACATGCGGTGTCACGGCAACGTTTCAGAGGTGCGCTCAATGTGCGCGGTGGCGTGGCGGTGACAAAGCTGAGCAATTGATTATTTTTACTTTGCTCCCAGATAACGTACATGTGGATTAGAACATGGATAACATCCGTAAATTCCTACTGTTTAGGACCACATTATTTAGAAATATTAGGGGAAAACTCTGAGTTATGGAAATTACATCTCTATACAAAAGTGCATGGTATCAAAAAACTGGGCACAGTTGTGACAGGTGAAGGTCTTGTGATTCCTTTAAGCCCAATTTCATTTGGTCATAACTATTTTTTGGTAAAAGCTTGCCAATTCTATAGCTACAGAGCTATAGCCTTAGGCTATTTACCCCCATTCCATGTAAGCTAGCATGGCATACAAATGTATTGTGATCTCTGCTATTAATATATCTCTGTCTTCACTCTCTACTATTAAAACTAAGCCCTTTAATGAAAGATACTGTTTGCAAGCCATAAAGGTGTAACATTATTTCTATTAGTCTAACAAAGCTATATTGACATAGAGGCTAGCTTGCTAAAACCAAAGCAAAATACAGTTACTGCCGATAACACGTCATCGCAGGCGTCACATAGCTTCTCCCGCCTATTCTCTGATGAGAGGGCTGACGAGAGTGTCGCGCTTCTCTAACGTCATTGGTCACGGCGTCAGTTCACGGCAAGGTAAGAGACGATTGATATACAATTGGCTGCTTAGTTCGCAAAGTGTTTTCAGCTTTCACACTGCATTTGTGTTTGTATTCTCGACTGCGTGTCTGTCTTACCTGTCCGACTATGAACTTGTCCACATGTAGCGCTGTTCAGCCCTCCTTGACCTCTGAGTACATGCATCCTTATGACCGAGGGAGATGAAACTAATTTGACACTGTGGAGGTGAAGTAGGGCTGCTATTGACACTTATTTTCATTATTGATTACCCAATTATACTTCATAATTTTGATTGATTACTTCTGCCACGGAGGTTATGTTTTTGATCCAGATTAATCTTGTACATTGTGTTAATTCACACTAAGTGTTTTAATCAGCCCCTCTGCATGGCCAAAACATACGACTTCTATGCTCACACTGAACGTTAACACTAAACCACTGATCGGTTTTGTCCATTGACAATTCCAGTAAAATGTAATTTTAGCAAGATGGCCACATATACAAAAATGTTGACAAAACAAGCAAGAAGACAAAAGAGAGACAATGGAGCCACAGGTGGCTGGGTGCAAACAATATTTTCTCTGTTTTGCAGTGAAATTCTTTTTATTATTTATATCACAGCACAGTCTCAGTCAAGACTGTAGTTTTAACCACAGCATGTCAAATTATGCTCCAGTAACATTAAAACAGACGGTCAAGAAGGCGTTGAGACCCCCTCTGAACGTTAAACCACAGCCAATCTAGCGCAGATTTAACCTGATTCTAAAATAGTTAAACCACTGAAACAATACAGGTTTAAATCAATCCGTACAGTGTCTGTCAGTCATTAGGTATATATTGTAGGGGATACTGTCAGAAATGTGTCATCAGAAATCCGTTAGATTTTGTTCAAAGTTAGGCCATTAGGGCCAAAGAACAACTGATCATTTTTTTTGTTGGAAATCTGAATTCAAGAAGTCTTTCTTAACACTGTGTGATAAGGCATTTTTCATCATTTGTCATATTTTCTCAAGAACTGCTCTTACTTGAATGAATAAAAAATTGCTCCATATTAAATAATTATCTATCATTATGCTTATTTGGATGGAGATCTGGATCCAGATGCAAATCAAAATCTTGACACATTTTTTGTTATTTAAAAAAAGGAGGATCGTTCAGCTTCAGCTAAGTAATGCACTCTATAGTGCTTTAAGCCAATCAGTTAGCCAATCAATTGCTGTATTTATTATTATTATTATTATTATTACTATGCCTTCACTATGCATCATCTGAGTCTGTCTTGCGTAAAGCAGTGCTTTTATTACATTAAACCAGTAGCAGCAGTAGCAGTGCATTACTGCTTTGTCATTTTGGGGTCATGTTAACTATTCCAGCCACAAAACTATTTTTAGCTCTAGATGTGAGGAAATGCATTTTTCATCCTCCTAACTATTTATTTTTCATCACTGCATTTGGTGCAGTGTAGGAATGATAGGCAGTGCATGCAAAAGAAAGTTCACAGCTATAGTGTCTCTTCTTGTAATGAATTCAGGCAATGATAAGTCTGACTCTACTTTTTTTGCATCTTTTGTGAGGAAAAGAAAAACCTAACATCTTTCATGTACTGCTGTTAAAAAAAACAACTTTATAAAAACACTGATTAGAATATTTTTTGCAAAAATCAATTATTCTATAACATTGCTGACATGGGAAACTATTCTTTTAAATATGTTGATCTTTTTCTTAATAAGTACTGGTATTTTTTTCCGAGATTAACTTTACAGTACTTCTTCCAGTGTATCTTCATCTCATTGTTATGATAATAGTGTGCATGACTTTCTGTCTACAAAGAGATCTGAGCTTGCTTCAGTGACTGTAACAGCTGTCACCACCATTTAGTTAGACTCCTAATTTTCTCCTTTTGTCGTTGTGTTCTTCCTCAGTAAGTCAACCTCAGGAGAAACGGACTACGATCCGTCTGGGCCCAGCTACCATCCCATTGACCACGCCTGCTGGAAGCAGGGCCAAAAGTAAGTCCAGCCCACTTTCATGCCGCCTACTCACCCCTCATGTCAACAACCTTATGCAGAAATGGGAACCCAAAGTCCCAAATGTATTTCCCCAACCTATGCTTCCCAGTGGCTGTTTTTGTATATAAAATATCGTGGACTTTGATAGATTCTTGGGGAAGTCAGTCAGTATGTGAGGATGTTAAGAAGAGGTTACTTTACTGGAATTTTCCATATCTATTTTATTACTTATTTCTAGGGCTGCAAATAACAATTAATCTCTATTAATAGTTTTATCTATAAAATGGTAAGAAAATGTCCCTAACAATTTCTTAAAGGCCATGGTTTACACCTTCAGAGTGCTTGTTTTGTCCGACCAACAGTCCATAACCCAAAAAGAATCAGTTTACTATCACATAAAATAAAGAAAAGCAGCAAATCTTCACAACTGATAATCTGGAACTCCTTAAAATGACAAATAATCAATTATCAAAACAGTTGCCAATTGATTTTCTGACGATTGACTAATTGTTTAAGCGACTAATTGTTTCATCTCTGTTATCAGCATTTATTTAATTTCATCCTGTAGAGAAGAATGTGATCCTAATGTAGATACAGAAATCATAGACCGTTATGCCGACAGGATGCTACATGATTGATTTATTATTATTGTGCCAATTTATGTGATTACAAAGTAAATGGAGGAACTATTGTTGCATGTCATCGCCATCTTTTTCTCTGCCAAAATTTGTTTTCCTTTCTTTACCTCTGACAGTCATAAAAAATCGAAAATGCTGATATCCCAAAACAGTCACCAAGATTTGAGATAAAAGGTTTTCACCAGCAGTGATGACAATCGTTATTGTGTTGTTTATTTTTCTCTCACCTCCAAGCCAAACTGTCATGGAAACCAGCCTGTTTTTCTCTGTGCAGCCTTCCAGAGTCAAACATTAAGAAACCCAGAGGGAATAAAATTTTCAGACCAGGGAAGTGCTCTGACTTAGTTATGGAAAAGTCATGGAAAAATCATGGAATTTTATATCAAGGCCATGGTGCAAGTGTGGACAGTCATGTTTGTGTGTTTACTGCTTCTGGACAGTTGAAGCTAAATGCTGAATTGACTTTTTTTAAAATGCTTCTCTGAAATTAAATAAACATTTTGGCTCAGATTTTCTCACATTGCAAACAAAACCCATCTGCTACCTTTTGTTTTGTTACGTTTCAAAGAGAGATAGACATCAATCAAATAACTATCAGCATTTAATTTATTTCTAAGACTGTAGGGTTTTCTGAATATTTAAAATGCATTTAAATCCCATGGTTCACCTGAGCAAAGCACTACTGAAAGTTCTTATTTTGGAGGCTTTTGTTCAAAAAAAGACAAACTCTTCTGCTGTTTGTTCTCAATCCCCATATGGAGCATAATAGATTTTATTTGCATATCATTGTAAGGACACAATTTTCCCACCATGGCAGCTCCAACCTTTGTCCTCACTGCTGTTGCTTTCATGGAGTTTTGATAACCCAGAATCAAAGCTCATTCTACTGTTGCACTAATTGCTAGTTGCTCTGAACAGCTGAGTCAACTAAATACTGTGAATGTAAAAATCTGTTAGCGCGGATGCTTCGCCTGCTAACTACATGCTCATCACTCTCCAGGGTGCCGTACTTGGCTGTGGCTCGCACCTTTGAGAAGATTGAAGAGGACTCTGGCAGGTAAGAGCCCCATATGGAGGAAAAGTTTTTTTTTTTCCCTTTCTTAAATATGAGATGAGAATGAGGTACAAACCATTTGGGGAAAAAGTGATCACTAATCTGTTCAAAGGATATAATATAAGCATTTTTACAAAATTACCACTCAAGCTTCCTGCTGGGAATATCTGGAATATAATTAGAGAAGTGTGTTCCAGCCAGGGAAAGTGAGGAAATTGGATAAATTTTCCGAGGAGGGCAGGGAACATGAAGAAATTTTACAATTAGGTCACTTTCTAGGAATGCTGAAGAATGTATTTTAACATCTTTTGTTTTTACACTTGGGTTTCATTTAATGGTGTTTTTTTCAGCTTTTATTCTCCGCAACCTTCTTGGAAACTTGGCTGATGACTGACTTTACAAAAAAAGACTAGAATCCAACAAGAAATAAAGTGTTTGGTGAAGGAAATGCATGTGATTCTTGGCTTTAAGAATCCAGATCTTACATTTGAAAGGATGATTTGTAGCTTAAGTCTCTTGGCAGCAAATTGAAATCACCTTTACAGACTTGCTTTTTACCTTTTTGAGGGTATTGAATGACGAACGTCTCGGTGATGACTTGTATTTCTCCCACCCACTGCAATTGATGTATAGCGTTTCATAAATGAACTGTTCATCTGCCTCCCCAGCTTCCGTTTCCGATTAAAACCTCCAGACAAATCTCATTTCCCCCCTCCCTGTATTTACTGGATGGATTTAAAACTCGTTTAACTTTTCTTCCTTGTCTCAAAGCAATCCTGTTGTCATTTCCTAGGCTGAGAAACATCGAGACGCTGTCGAACCTGTTTCGCTCCGTGCTGCTGCTCTCTCCAGGTAAATGGTATTTTATTTCTCCCATAATGCATGCTGATGTGGCTACACAGGCATCTGGCTGCCAGCCACTCTATCAAGGAGATGATGATGAAGCCAGGTTGCACATAAAAGTGGGAGGATGAGTCAGTTCATTGATGTGTGTGCGAGCATGTATCTGTGGGATTCCAGAGGGGTGTGTGAGTGTGTGAGTGTGTGTGAGAGCCTTTATTTTTTTGGCTGGTGTTGACTGTGAAATGTATGTGGCCGTGTTTTTGTCTGAATGTGTGTTTGGTGGTGTATTGAGAGTGTGTTCCCATGTCTGTATGTCCATGTGTGTGGGTGTGTATGTCTTTTGATGTGTTTGGTTGTTTCTGCCCATATGTCCTTGATTTTATGTGTGTGTGTGTGTGTGGTTTTAGTGTGTGTTTCTCTTTGTAGGCCTGTGCTTTTGTGTCGGTGGTTTTCTGTTTGCATCTGTGTATGCTTATGTGTTCTGTGTAATACAATGTGTGTGTGCCTTCATGTTTGTGTGTGTTCTATTTCCAGATGACCTGCTGTGCTGTGTGTACCTGTGTTTGAACCAGCTGGGTCCTGCCCATCTGGGGATGGAGCTTGGTGTCGGAGAGACGGTGCTGATGAAAGCTGTTGCTCAAGCAACTGGTAATAGACGCACATACACACACACGCACACACACAAACATAATCATTCTGGTGCACCGAAACACTTGCTTGTGCATTCTCAACCTAACTACTAATGCCCACCCTTCCTTGCTCATCAGCCTGCGAGGCGGCTGCTATTTACCGTCTTGCTCTTGTTTCCAGGGCGACAATTGGACAAAATCAAGGCAGAGGCGCAGGAGAAAGGAGATCTGGGCCTTGTGGCCGAGAGTTCCCGTAGCAACCAGCGCATGATGTTCCAACCAGCCAGCCTGACAGCAGGGGGCGTGTTCAGGAAATTGAAGGAAATCGCCAGCATGAGTGGGAACTCGGTGAGCCACGGAACAACATTTTCATTAGGGGAAAGCAGTCTTGGGCAAATATTGTTTTCGCTGTATTTGCCTCTCAGTATTGGGGTCAGGGAGGGAAAAGAAAGGAAATGGTAATGTGATTGTGTATCGAACAAGGAATTACAAGGAATTATTAGTTTATTTGTCCACTTGAGATGGAAGAGGGTAATTTTTCTACCTTTGAATAAGTCGTCACCTGGCTGGAATCTCCCAAGCAATTAGTTCCTTTTTTCCCCCTTGCTGCTGGGTCTTTTTTTTGTGTTTTTTTTTTTTCTTTTCACACTCTGGATTTAACATGGAGTTTGTACTCGCTGGTGACCTCAGTCTTTTTGCATTCTGTCTCTTCTCGCTCTTCTTCTGTGAATCTCAATTTCCTCCCGCCTGCCTCAGGCTATGAATAAGAAAATCGACATCATCAAAGGCCTCTTTGTGGCATGCCGCTTTTCCGAGGCCCGCTACATAGTCAGGTAAAATAACACTCCCTCATACACACACACACACACACACACACACACACACACACACACACACACACACACACCTGCATGTATATAGACTCTTAACTCCTTGTGTGTGTGTGTGTAGCAAACAGGCCTCGACACTAACAGATGTTGGTTTTGTGGTTTTGATTGACAGGTCCCTGGCTGGGAAGCTGAGGATAGGCCTGGCTGAGCAGAGTGTGCTATCAGCACTAAGCCAGGCTGTGTGCCTCACCCCCCCTGGACAAGGTAATCTTGAATTTTATAGGATAAGTTCACATCTTAAAACAATATTCAGGTGCCCATGTTGTACAATGTTCCAGTTTTTGCTTGCTGTAATCATTCTTTCTGTTCATATTGGCCATTCAGAGATCTCTTCCTAAAGCAATTCCAATGTAAGTGACGGGGGACAAATCCACAGTCCTCGTTTTGTGCAAAAATGTATTCCAACGTTTATCTGAAGACAGTATTCAACAGTATAAGTGTCTTCCTGTCTCAGCCAGGAAACACTGTATGGAAAAACACAAACAGGGAATTTCGTACTAAAAAGACTGTAACTTTGGAGGATATCCATTTAATTTGTCCAACCCAGACTGCTGGAACCTCATACTAGTTTCAGACAAACTTCGGAATATATTTTTGCGAGGATCGAGAACTGCGCAGTTTGTCCCCCTTCTGTGGAAGAGCTGGCGAATCACCCAGTTTCCTTATTTAAATTTAAGTTTGCAGACTTTTTTTTTTTTTATGTTTGTATTAATGAGATGATTCTATACTTTTGATATGATGGAATTATGCCTTGTGAAATTTAAATAAACACCCAACTGGGAGTTCACAGGAGAGGAAGGTGGGGTGTTAAAGCAAGTAATGCGTTTTATTTTAAACAGTGTTAAAATATAATTTGCATTCATTACAAGTTTTAGATGAGATGTGAAACAGCTAATGTGTAAACCAAGCCAATATATGACCAAATGTGTCCTTCCAAAACATGTAGAATTAAAAAAAACAAAACAAAAACAGAAATCTTGATGTTTGTAATTGGGCGTATGAAATCTTCTCACCATGTTGCTGAATTCATCACTTTCACATCTCTCACCACCTCCTTTCATCACCAATCCGTCCTGCTCTCACCAACACCAACTTCACCAAATTAAATAAATTAATTCTGCACTTAGTATTCGTGCCTCACTCATGGCTGGAGGTGAGGTATGCTTTAATAAGAGTCAATTAGACCAGAGGCTTGGTGGATAATTTGCATTGATCTGTGATCTGGTCTGGAAATGTTTTTCTTAACATTTTTATTTATTTATTTAACATTATTTAATCAGGCAGGTCAGCTAAGAGCACGTTCTTTGTAGGGATGAAGTTGATCATTACAATAAATAATTTATTTTAATAAATTTAGTATTCAATCATATTTTGAAAATTTCGTAATTATTAATGTTGAACTGGGACCGTGGCCTTCAATCTTATATTATCTTAACCATTTTAACCAAAATGGGACTGAAACTCCATCTTTAGGTTGAGTTTATCCAGCATTGCAGAAAGTGCGGCTGTACACAAGTCATTGCGCTGCTGTAAGCCTTGTATATTTCCTGGCTTTTGAAGTGCCTCTGAACTTTCAGCCAACAAATGTTCGGTCATACAAATGTTCAAACACTTACACAGATCTGTTTGAAATGCATTTTTCCCCCCTCCTCCTTTATAGGTTCCCCCCCCTCTGTGATCGACGCAGGGAAGGGGATGAGCGCTGAGAGCAGGCGGGCCTGGATCGAAGAGAAGAGTCTCATTCTCAAACAGACTTACTGGTAACTGAAGCCTAAACAAACCCCCTCCTTTCACTTTGCAGTCTCTCCTCGGTACCACAATGAATCATCCCTCTTAAGCCCTGTCCCTCATTCTCCCTCACTCATTCTGCCCACTTTCAGTTTGGATGATATTGATTTTTTTTTCTTTCTTCTTTTTTGTTTTTCTTCCCAAACACCCCACCTCATCTCCCACTCACTCCCCACGCTCTCCCGTCCAGCGAGATGCCCAATTACGACGTCCTCATCCCTGTTCTGCTGAAAGAGGGCATAGACCAGCTACCCAATCACTGCAAGCTCACTCCAGGTAAGCAGCCAATCGGGAGGCAGAAAAGGCTATAAGATCCAAAATGGTCACTGGTGTGTGTTTATCGATCCATTCAGTAGAGTCGAGTCAGTTATTTTAGTTGAGTCATTTATCACAGAAAGATAATGGATACCACTAAACTAAGGATTAGCTCCCAATTACACTGTTGTCAAGCTATTTGTGATAAGGAGCCTTGGCACCAAGGTGGGAAATTTATACCAGCCACCATCTGAACGCTACTAAATTGGCCCTTGTTGGTCAGTTAGACAAATCTGGCAGGTAAACAATCGTTATTCAGAGGGCTGTTCTGTTCTAAAATGCAAGATAGTTAAGGGAGCTAGTGAATTTTTGGACAGCACCAGCCAGTTTGAACAAATTGTAACTGTCCTGCCATGGCTCTGTCCTCTGTAAGCTGCAATTAAAGGAATTTGTTTGGTAAATTTCATTATATCACTCCTCTGCTGCTTTTGAAGCTTAATTTAGCAGCGCATCCTAAGGGGATGTGAGTGAGTCAGAGAAGTTTCGTATTACGGCCAAATGAGAATACAAATAAACTTGTTTCAACTGGGGTTTTATCACAAACAGTGATAACAGGGTGTGATGCTGATGTATCATGTGGGAATGTGTCATTAGAGCTAATTTTAAAGTTATCAGGTTTTTTTTTTTTTTGCAAACTGATCTGAGACCTGTTAGCGAGAGCCCCTCCCCTCCTCTCCACACGTGCCAAAAAGTGCCAAATGAAGAAGACTTCTCCTGGGCCAACTCACAATTAGTTTCTGGCAATTTCACTATTTATAATTTATGAAATGCATGACTATAGTTCTTTGTATTGTTTGCTTTGGTGTCTTGCTGTTTTTAGCTGTTTACTTTCTCCAATTTTCTCACCACCTTTCTTCTCCCAGGTATACCGTTGAGGCCCATGTTGGCTCATCCCACCAAGGGTGTCGGCGAGGTGATGAAGAGGTTTGATGAGGCGGCGTTCACCTGCGAGTACAAATACGACGGAGAGCGTGCACAGGTGTGTGTGTGTGTGTGTGTTTGTGTGCATGTAGGTGCCGAAGTGACAGAATGCAACTGTTTGTTTTTCTGGCATTTGGCACTGAACATATGCCTGCTGAATTTTGTATGCATATACCTTTTGGCTGTGTTCTTTGAGTATGAGGTATTGCTGTTCTGTGACTCTCGTTGTGTGCTCACTTGACTGTATGCTCACATGCTTGGTGTTTTGGTACTCTGTGTGTGTGCCTATGCTTTTAAGATAAACAGTGGTGCTGTTTTTGCCCTGGGCCTGTGGGCAGAGCAAGCTACTTCTGCCGTTGTGGACCAGAGAGAAGGAGGGAGGGGTGGTGGGAGATAGAGAGAGGTGAGGAAAGAGGCTAGAGACAGTTAAGGCGAGACACATAAAAGGGAGAGGGAGACGAACACGAAGACACAACGGGAGACGGCAGTGGGGGCTGAGGAAATTTTGAGAGAGAGAGAGACATAGCAAGAGAGACATTGTAATGTAAACCCCTCCAGCTGTATTGTTAATTTTGGACAGTCATGCCAATAAAGTGCCTTTGAACTGAGTTGAATTGAGAAGAGGAGAGATGAGCTGAGAGAGAGAAACAGAAACACAGAGAGAGAGGATGGAGACAGAGCCTACGAGCCCCATGACGTCCTCTTCTTTTCTCTCTCTCTCTCTGTTCTCACTGCAGTGGACATTACCTCTGAGAGCCAGCAGAGGGACTCGTGATACACAACTCAGTTAAAACACTCCCTCTGTGTGTGTGTGTGTATGAACGAGTGTGTCTTTGTGTTCAGATTTTGTGAATAGCCATAAGAAAATGTGTATCTGTGTGTGGCATTTGATTAATCTAGAATTACTGTGTATGTATTAATGGAAGTGTGTGTCCCATCTAATCAGTCAAGTAAGTGATTTTGTGTGTGTATTTCTTTCTATTTAATGAGTTTATTAATCAGAGACTTTGCTCATTGAACAATGGGGGGGGGAAGAACTGTAAATGAGCAAAAGAGTTAAAAACACGCCTTTTTAAAAATGGAATAAAATAACATTGTGTATCTTAAGTTAATGTATACAAAGGAGGAACATAACAATTATTGTGCACAAGGTAGTACAATAGCAGTACACATTCAGCATGAAATAAGACTACTGTAAATCACATGGTGGTTGGCTGCAGTCCACAAATGATTACAGAAGGAAAGGAATAGACTGACTACAAGATGGCGACAACTAGTGTCATATAGTTCATATTATTAGTGAGTCAAACCTTCAACTGGCCAGTGAAAGAACAGTAAGTAATGAGTTCTTCAATGCCAAATTTCTACTTGACACCCTCTGACCTCAGGAAGAGCAACAGAGGAGGGGTCCCTCTTCTAGGTTGGACAGACAGGCAATGGAAGTTGTATAAACAAAGAATACAGAAGTAACAATAGTAAAATTACTCTATATAGAAACATAATGACAGTATTGGGTAGATTGCAACCATATATGAGGAATGTGGATCCGGGAACACTGGGCCACACACCCTCTGTCCTGGAAAAAGGACTGATTACACAGAGGGAGAGTAAAAAGAGTGATATCATCCTAGTAGTAGCTTGACTTGGCTTGTGGCTTGAATTTTTTGCTGTCTTTCACCTGGTTTGACAACTTCTACAATGTGTTCTGTGCGTTCTTCTGTGCACAACAGTAAACCTGGCGAAGCAACAGTTATGTTTTGTCTAATTTCTGTAAACCTGTAACCATGTGACTCATCCTCTGGTCACGAGCATGATCCCAAATTAATCACTCTATACTGTAGAGCTGAAATGAGTAACCAATTAATTGATAAGTTGTTTTCAGAATTGATGAATCGTTTAACAAATTTTAAACGCAAAAATACCAAATATTTTGTGGTTTCAGCTTCTTAAACGTAAGCATTGTCAGTTGCAGCCCTTATTATGCTGATCTTTTTACCTACTGGGAAGGAAAACGACAGCCCACCTTCACCGCTAAGTGACCATGAAAGGTTCCAGCTTCACTGCAATGCAGAAAACCGTATTTACATACAGAAACAATCGATTCGTTGTTGCTGTCAGTTGGGACAGCGAAGTCCTCACCGATTACGTATGTACCACACGCAAGTCGTGAAAGAAGGCAAGCTTCGATTGGTCGGGTTCCAACTTCCAACACAGTGACATCTCATAAGACAAAACTGTTGTGTTGTCTGATTTTGGTGTATTGTGCACTGGTATTGAATTTAATTTCATGTCAGTTCTTCCTTCACTACATGCATTATTCACACATCCATCTGTCAGTCTGAGCTTTCACTTTTTATATGAGCATTGACCAGTTTAAAATCTTTATTTTTTTAGATTTTGTTTTTAGTTTATTTATTGTGTTGTTTGTTTTTATCCCCCCACAGATTCACATTCTGGATAATGGTGAGGTTCGAATATTCAGCCGCAACCAGGAAGACAACACCAGCAAATACCCCGATATCATCTCTCGCATTCCCAAGGTAAAACACTCAAACACGCAGAGCGCTGCAGCTCAGCCCCAGGGAGAGAGGAGTCGGTCTGAGCTGTGCTTGTCAAATGAGCGCTTTTACAGCTGTGCAGATAACAACTGCACACATTTATCTTGCTCACTCTGTCTTTCATTTTGACTTTTTTTTTTCTCAACATACCTCTCATCTGTGGTTTCCATGCCTCCACCTGTGTCAGGTTGAGACCCTGCTTCAAAGTTTTATTTGTTCCTTTGCTTGTCCTTACTCTTCCTTGTCCTTCCCCTTCAGTCATCAAGAGCTAGTAAATTTCTTTTTTTGAATGTATAGAGGTGTTTACTAAGGATGGGAATTTTTAAACCATCTTATCATGAAACTTCATCCCCCTAATAGATGTTAAAAACACTGGTGGTTAAAATAGTGAATGCAGCTATGGTTAGGCTTGCCAAATTAGCGAGTCTCTGCTTGCGTGGGGAGAGAGAAAGAGATCACCTGACGCTTTGGCAGTTGGCCTGGGGTTATCTGAGCGCGCTCACTACCTCGTCGCCCGCTGAGTGTGTTTTTCTGCTTTATTTAGGAACTGCAGTACCGAATAAAGCTGTGATCAGTTTTCTCTTTCCACTCTCTCCCATCTCATTCACTGTTGTTGTTTTCAAGACTATGTCGAGTACACCGCTGTTATTGAAACGTCAGTAATGTTAAAAGAAATTCCCACCTGGTCTGTACTACTCAGGGCAAGTTATTGAATCTGAGAGTTATACTAATGGTTCCCTTTGCCAGAATTTATTAAGATGTACTTTATATCTTGAGTGATAGAAGAAATAGGTGCACTACTCCTGCACTGAAATCACTCGGTATTCTTCTTCAAAAAAAGAACTGCAATGTGTTTGTTTCTCAAAACAAATTCAGGAAAAAGGCATCACTCCAGTGCTTACAAAAAAGGTGAAAGAATCACCTCATGTCTTGATCATTTAGGTGAATTTTAGTTTGAACTAATGGATTGAAATGGCTAAGGTTTAAAGCAACCTGTGTTTTTCACATGATGCATGTAGTTTCTCAGGTCAAATCTCTCCCTAGTGGACACTTGTGGAATCTCACTTATGGTTATGAGGTTATGAATTAACACTGATGAGACTTGAGAATATTTTGGGAATATCTGGTGGCTTTATTTCCTCACTTTCAAAATTAGCTAAAGATGAGAAGGAGAAGAATAAGGTGCAGGACGGGAGGCTGCCACTACAGGTTGAAGCAAAGCGACCAACGTGCAACTGGTTGACATGTAGGCCGTTTTTTCATACACCCAGTATAAGCCTGCTTTCATCTTGCCTATGTGGCCTCAAAGCAGTCGATAACAGCGCTGACCCACGCTGTTGTGGTCCTGCTTGGTAGCAGGACTGCAGGGGGCCAACATGGTACGGTCTCCTCCCTCAAACCAAGCCGTGTCTTGCATAAAACTGATTGGCTCAATACGTGTGGCTGTGCTGCCGACTAGAGAGAAAGCACTGTTTTTAAAAGTCAATCAGTTCTTTTGTAGCTTCTTACTGAATCTTGAGTTTAGTTTCATTTCTGTGTTCCTTTTCATACTTTCATAGATAATTCTTTTTGTTTACTGATCGCTTGTATAGCACTATCAGAGCTGTAAAAAATGAAATTATTGATACTGCAAACCGAACATTTACTGCTTCGCACTGAAAGCTTTCCACTGGTGGGGCACTCTAGTGGTCTAGGGGCCGGGTACTTTTGTTGAGTGTCACTCCCCTTCTCTCTCTATCTCCTGTCATCTCTCTGCTGTCATCTTTCCGATAAAGGCATAAAAATGCTAAAAAGAAACCTTTCCAAGGGCAAACTAGCAGGAGGCTTTTATTGTGAAGTGGCTATAGGAAATGCAGTGTAAGTTAGCTTTGTTAACAGTGCCCAAAAAAAGTTGGTTTTCACAATGAGATATGGAATTATTTGGCACCATTTGGTCAGTGGATGAGTTTTAAATATTGCAGGGAGGAATAGTGAAAGAAGAAATAGCCATAGTTAGATTTTAGATCATGCTGAAGTTTGTGTGAACCAGCACAACGCCAACACATCAGCGTATAAAGCTTCTTTAAACTTGCCTTGCTGACCTCTGGAAAAGCAATAGCTCTGTGCTAGCGTGACTTGGATGGCTGTGGTTGCTCACATTAGGTCATGGCAGCATGCGAGAACTTTTCAGTGCTACCAGCCCCTCCATCGTTCTTTCTCTCTCAAACCCTGTATCTCATCATTTCACATAACATCTGCCCTCTCACGTTTCTCTCGCACTGATTTTTCATTTCTCTGTTTTTTTTTGCTCCTTTACCTTTCAGAACTCTTTGTCTCTCGCTCTCACCTTATTGCTCTCTCTGTCCACCTGTCGCTTTTCTCATGTCTCTCTGTCTAATCATTTCTCTCTGCTTTCTTCTTCATTACTTCTTGATGATACCTGTTCGGTCCCTCTCTACTTGCTGCACTCTTTTCACCTTTCCTTCTCCTCTCTTCTCTCTCCTGTCTTATTCATTCTTGTCTCTCTCTTCCTCTCATCTTTTCTGAGCACTTTGATTCAGCCTGTCTGCAGTTTTACCTTTCTGGTCTGTCTCTCAGCTTACTATACCCTCCCCCTCTCTCCCTCTCTCCCTCTACACTTCTTACATATTCGCTCTCGCTTTTTTTCTTCTTTGCCTGTCGAAGCTCTTGTCTGCTGTCTTCTCTCACCTTTTTTGTTTTTGCTTCCTCTTTATCCCTGGCTTCTTTCTCACCATTTGTCTTTCGCACTCTTTTTCCACACATCTACCTCCCTTTTCAAAACCTTTTCTTTCACTTTTTTGCTGTCTTTTCTCCCTTGCTGCTCTCCATTCTCCTCATTCCCTCTACCCTCCTTCACCTTTATTTCTTGTATAAAAAAAAAAAATTACCTCGGTCCTTTGCTGTCTCTCGCCTTCCTTTCTCACAATTACCTCCTCCTAAACTCTAAAGTTTTGGGTGAAAAAAACAAACAGAGTGAAATGTTTGGGTGTTTGTGCTTAATTTGCATGTTGTGAGAAAGACGCACCCTTTAAGTGATGGCATCATTTCATTTTATTTAATTTGCGCTTGAGACAATTTTATTGATTATTTAACGTGTGACTCTTAATTTGTGACATTTAATTTATGATTGTGCTATTAAAAATAGCCATGTCAACCATGTCAGTTGTTTAAATGAAGCTTTCATTGAGGAAATCAATTGCTGATCATTAAGTCGGCAGACAATCGATTAAAGGAATTGCTTAAATTTGCATCCTTAGTCCTGATATTATGTTGTCATGGCTGCGTCTGTGTGTGTCAACACAATAAATGAACAATGCCTAAGTGAAACTTCACACTAACACACATTCCCTGCATAGAGGAGATGGTCTGATTAGATTTTACAGCACCTTGCTGCATTATTTTGCATATTAATGAGGGGAAACTCATTTTCCCGAAGCTACCATAGTGCCTTAATGCTTATAATTATGAATTAATATTAATACAGTTAACACATTAATATTAATACAAATACATTAATTGGTAATTAATGTATTACTTAACCTTAATGACCTTATGAGTACAACTAGTTATGTTTGATATATTTGTTTCCAAACAAATGTGTCTCTTGCTCTCAACTCTGATTTGCTCTCTTCGATCATCTTTCAGATTTCACTTGCTGATCTGCTCTCAATCTGCTTCAAGTTGTAAATCTAAAGCATCCTGGTGGCCCCAAATAGACTAGGACGCAAGAGATTAGCACCCCTAAGCTTCACACAGAGGATTTGGTGGCTCAGATAATTAGCAGCCACTGTGTCTGATCTTGAAAATCAGTGGTGATGATGGTCAATATAATGATAGATGTTTCATAGATGGTTTATCCCCAGCCTAAACCCTATTAGTGTTTTTCCCTCTCAGGCAAATATTTATCTGCTGCCAAAGCATCTTAGTTAATTCAGAAATTAAAAACAAACAAACTGAGACGCAAAGAGCAAAATGTCTTTGGTGGAGTGTTTGGCTTTTGGCTCACCACAGGCATCCGACCAAAGGAGGGGGTGTATTTAACACTTTGGTAACTGGTAGAGTAGAAGAGACGGCAGCAGCAGTCACGGCTACTCAAGAGTAGCAATAAATGTAGTGTAGAAAAAAAAAAACATTAATGTTTTGACTTTAATTTGTCAATTTTGTGTTGACAAATTGAGGGCAGCTGCAGGTCCTGAAACTGCCTGAACATGTCTTCAATTTGACTGCCTGTATCCATGCCTTTTAAAAGTTTAGTCTTGTACTGAGTTTAAATCCCCAAGTTTGTTATATTGACTTCAATGAAACTTCTTGACAATGCTTTGATTGCTACAGCAGATGTTTCTTATGTGCAGATTGGCAAATAACATCTGGCTTTTTTTTTTTTTTTTGAAAATCCTCATCCTCAGCTCTTTACAAAATATAATCTCATCTTTTTTGTTAATTTATAATACCATTTTGCTGTAACTTCATTCTTTTTTTAAAAGGTGAAGAAGGACTCTGTGGTGTCCTGTGTCCTGGATGCGGAGGCGGTGGCCTGGGATCGTGAGAAGAAACAGATCCAGCCCTTCCAGGTCCTCACCACCCGTAAGAGAAAGGTATGGACGGAGAGAAATATATTAAGATAGAAGAAGGATGAATTAAATGCCCGTGGTGTTAAAAAAAAGGAAGAAAGTAGAAGATGATGAGAGAAGGAAAAAAAAATAAGTGAAAAGGTTGAAGAGGGAAAACAAGGCAGAGATAAAGACCAGAAGGTGGAGGTGAGGTAGATAATAGAGTGAAATGATCCAGCAGACGGAGGGAGATGGACGGAGAGAGAGCAGACAGAAAGAGGAGGAGATTGATAAGTAGGAGACAGAAGAGTCAAATGGATCGAGGAGAGAGGAGGGGGGGGTGTGGGATTGCAAATGTCAGCGAGGTGTTCTTTCAGTTTTGATCAGAATAACGGCCTGTTTCCACCACACCAATCACATTAGAGTGAAACGGCTCCCTTTACCTTGTCCTTTGGTATGCATGATGACATCTTTGTAAATTAGGAAAGGAGAAATGAAAGTGCAAATATGGAGAACATGATGATGCAAATGGCTGAAAATGATTATCCTGATGATTTTTTGCTAGATTCTGCTACCACCACTATGAAATCATGATTATTTGTAATGATGGTTGGTTGCACAAGCTGATTGCACTGCCCCTCTGGCATTTTGTACCAACATCTCCACTGTTTTACTACCATGCGCGCTCTTGCTAAAATGAAATATTTCAGATGAGGAGATGAAACCCGATATGGACTAATTAAACATCATTAATGGACAGAGGGGAAAGTAACGAGGGAGCGAGAAGGAGAATGAAGGAGAAGAGGGATAAATCAGGAGAGAAATCTTTCAGGTTTGAAGACTGCAGAGGTTTTATTGTAGGCACAGACATTTCATTTTGTATTCCTGATCACATCCCTTTACCACAAGTCATAGAAGTTTTGGAAAACCATAACATTTTCAAAGTGTTTTCGGTAATTATAACTTAAGTGGAGATTTATGCATCACTAAATTCAAACAGGTTGCTCCACAAAAACGGTTTCTTACATAGGGATTAGTTGTTGCTAAATTTTATGTCGCAATAACTGCCAGGTGTAACTGTTAGGTAGCAAAAGGTGATTAGACATCTGTGAGTTTAAGTTATTTAATCCTTTAGTTACTTGCAAATGTTGAAAGGTAAACCTAATAAGATTCGATAATTGGATTTGATACTGGATTTGAATTCGAGTGTTGTCCAACCTCAGCTCGTTACTCTGCAGTGACTTCCTGTCTGCATAGTTCGCTTTGATTCGAAGGATCTCCAATTGTTTCCTGGCAACAGATGTACAAGCTAAGACATTTCTTGAAGGTGCCCTCTGGAGTTTTTTGTAAATAAAGTTTCTGCTTACATTTAGTTTTACTCACCAACACACACTGTGTTTATCCCTGAGGCCTAAGAAATGGTTTCCTTTCTTATAAAACATTTGCAAAAAAGATTTTACATCCATTTGTGTTTACATCCATATTTACTTGCGAGCAGGCTACTTCTTCTTCCCTGCATTTGTTGGTGCAATGCTGTGTTTCTTGGAGTGTTACCAACACCTGTAGATCAGTGGGTTTAGTGTAAAACCATTGGCAGGACTGCGTATTGCATCACCCACTCATAAAAACATTGCTCCATAGTGCTACTACTCGAAAAAAACGTGTCTTTAACACAATATCTTAAAGTTTTAATGGTACAAGCTGATTCAGAAAATCACTAGTTTGAAACTATCTAGTAGCTAGAAAGGAAGGACTTCACACACGAACATAGTAATGAATTAACGAGTAGCTGGTGCAACACAATCTTGGAATTCAATCTTGCTTTGGTACAGTTATGGAAAAGTCATGGAATTTTACATCAGGGCCACGGTGGAAACTCTGTTATAAGGCAGAGTGGAGAGTCTAGAGACTGACAGGAGCAAACAAGAGCGGAATAAACAGGATGAAGTGCAAGAGAGGTGAGAGTATGAGATGGAGAAGCAGAAGAGGTGAGTGAAGTGAGTCGAGGAGCAGGAATGGAGGGATGAAGAAGACGAGGAGGTGCGATGCTGTTAAAAGATAGAGGGGAGACAGGAAGGCAGGGTGGTTAACTTTCAAGATGAACGGGAGAGAAATCAAAGAGCTCTTTGTAACAAGTCCCAAGGTTGGATGTAGCGATTTGTGAATAAGATGCGTCTATTTGCATATTTTTGTCAAGGGAAAAATATTAAAACGCATTTGTGTGTTGATGCTTCCCTGCAGGACGTGGATGCCTCGGAGATCAAAGTCCAAGTGTGTGTGTACGCCTTTGACCTCCTCTATCTCAACGGCGAGGTAAGGCCTGGTGCCGATGAGGAAAATATTACCCAGAGATCTCTCTCAGCGCTTCCGCTGTCATTTAAAATTGGCTTGTATGCGTGTGTATTGTTTGCGAGTGTGCCTGCGTGCTCGCCGCCCCGCTGAGATGCCAAAAACATCCCTGAATGCCAATGATGGTGCTACTAGAGGCCGTAACTAGATAATGATTGTAACGCTCATTGTAATTCCATCGGAGTGTGTCTGGGTGTGTGTGTATCTGTCTGAGATTGTCTCTGAGTCTGTGTATATATGAGAGAGAGAGAGAGAGAGAGAGAGAGAGAGAGAGAGAGGTTTTCAGACTGTGTGTGTGTTGTGGGTGGTAATTGTGACTGAGTGTGGGTTGGAGAGTGTGCATGATTCCATCCAAATAATACAAAATTTTTAAGCTAATTTCCTACAAGTCAGCCAAAGAAAATGCAAATCGGTGAATGTTTGCATCAGACAATGCCATGCAAGTTTTCCCAAGTGGACTGACACAAAATTACAGACTTAAAAGAGCACCAGTGACTGTTAAATTGTGCCATTTCATTGCTGCTGCTGCCCCCCCCCCAAATATGGCATTTATGTAAATGTTATGAATTAATTTGTCTCTGTACGCACATACTATGTGACTGTTTTTGGCTGTTGCCCTTTTTTAATTCCATTTATTTATTTTTAATTGATTATTTTTCTCTTCCACGAATTTTGACTGTTCAATCCCCTGTGCACTGCAGTCCTTGTCACTGCTAACTCTGTTGTTGGCCTGGGAAGAGCTCCTAATGCCACTAGCTACCACTGAGAAGAGAGAGAGAGAAATAACACCAAGGTCATGTCCTTGGTGTTATTTCTCTCTCTCTTTATTCTCTCTGTTTTTTGGAATTTGGCAGGTTTAAAGACCAGACCAGGAGTTAACATGCTACAATTAAACACATATTACGCATGTTTTTTTTGTGTTTTTTTAAAGGATGTTTGTAATATTTTTCAGACAAAGTATCTTAAAAGTTAACAGTTTTTAGGGGGGAAAAAAAGAAAAGAAATGGGATTTTGTGGCAGTGTGGGGAGAAAAAGACAAAATTGTTTGCCCATTAAAAGCAAAACACACTGGCGGCGTGTGAGCATTAAGAAATACACACCCTTTGTTTTCTATTTATTCCCACATTATGGCAACGTCTTGACGTGCGTCATCGTGGATAAGCCACTGTACTATTACCCAGCATTGACGCTTGTCAGCTCTCCAGGAAATCAGCAATTATGTCACATTTAGCCCCTGGATCAGCACATCCAGGCTACTGTATTTTGACTACTTCTCTGAGTGTTTTATCATGCGCCAAATAACGTTCAGCGACACGGTCAATGTGTGTTGCATCTGAAACTATTATGTAGGAAAGTAAAATTGACAGAAAATGCCATGGAACGTTAGTGTGAAAAAGGTTATAATGTTTATCAATCAATGTATGAAATGACTGTGTGTAATGTGTAAGGGGTCGCTCGGCAGGCAGAAAACGTTATCAACTACCTGGTGAACGGTAGTGCATTTAGCAGCTGGCGATATATTTTAAAGAGTGAATGGACTTTCACAGGACATTCACCAGGAGGCCAGAAACTTCAAATAAATGCTATTATCACTAAGTATCTGGTGGATGTGTTGAATGTGATGATAATGTCATGAATGCAGGTTTAAATGTTTAAAATCTAGTCAAAAGTCTGGGTGCTCTGGGGGAATTTGTACTCATGACGTCATAATTTCTAAAATCTTGGCTACAGCCCTTGCTGCTTGTGCACCAACAAGGATGTGATCCCTCAACGGCTTCCCACGAGTAGAAGTAAAACTTAAGCCGAGGCACATTGTGTCGGTTGACCGCAACACGCTGCATTGCTACAAATGGAAGAAAGAGGAAGAATGAGAGGAAACAGGCCATGCAACGTTATCATTAATTGGAAAAACCTGCATCTGTCAACATTTAGTGTTTCTCGTTTTTATGAATATGTAGGTGTTTTTCCATTTCTGCCAAGTGTTAGATGTGTTTTGCGATATTTAGGGGAATTTGTGGCCTTTTCATTCATTTTTTTAAAAATGCCCCTAAAACTACAGTAGGTGGTTGGAAACCTGCTCATAGTGTGTGTGTGTGTGTGTGTGTGTGTTCTGGTTTTAGCCTGTGTGTGTGTGTGTGTTCTGGTTTTAGCCTGTGTGTGTGTGTGTGTGTGTGTGTGTGTGTGGGTGTTTGCATGTGTGTCCAAAGCTGTTGTGACTGTGTATCTGTGAGTATACTCTGAGACTGTGTTTGTGTGTGTGTGTGGGTAGCTAGTTGAGATGGCATTTCATCCTTGTCATTGCAAGGCTCCAAGCTATGAAGGGGAAATGGTTGTAATGATACAGTTTTGCCATTTGTAATGATGTGTCTGTTTTTGTGTGTGTGTAGTCCCTGGTGCGACAGCCGTTGTGTCGGCGTCGGGCTCTGCTGAAAGAAAGCTTCTCAGAGGTGGAGGGAGAGTTTGTGTTCGCCCGATCCATCGACGCCGACAACACTGACACCATCGCCGAGTTCCTGGAGCAGTCTGTCCGAGGTGTGTGTGTTTTTGTGTGTGTGTGGCGGAGACAGACTTTCTTTCTTCTTGTTTTGTCTTGAACTTTTTGTGTGTGTACTAACTGTGTACTTGTTTCCTCGCCTGCTGTCCCCGTGCGTCTTGAACCTTTTTGTGTGTGGGTGTGTTGCGTGCGAGTTTCATTTCATTTGTGCCCCTGCCTGCTGCCTTCATGTGTAAATTGTGTGAGGGGTGTGTGTAGTAGTTGTGTACTTGTTTTCCCTGCCTACGGTCTCTTTGTTTGGCCTGTACGTTGGTTGTATTGTTGTGTTTGCCTGAGAGTGTGTGTCCAACAGAGACAGAACCTGTGAGTTGTGTAATTGAGTTTTCTTTTGTTGCGTGTGTGTGAGATTCTGTATATGACAGAAACATGTTTGCCCATGTGTATTATGTGTGTATACACGAGTTAGATTGCGGTGTCCTTGTCTACTGTCTCTCTTTGTGTCCTGAACGTGTGTGTGTGTGTGTGTGTGTGTGTGTGTGTGTGTGTGTGTGTGTGTGTGTAGACTCCTGCGAGGGCCTAATGGTGAAGACTCTGGAGAAGGATGCCACCTATGAAATTGCCAAGCGCTCTCATAACTGGCTCAAGGTGTGTGTGACACAGTAGTTACACTTCACGCACAGACCCCAACACACGTGTGTTACACAGTTTAAAAACCTTTGTACTCTTATGACACAAACACATAGACGTGAGAACACATTTATGCAGCGCTGACTGTATAAAGGTCTTGATTTACTTCTCTGTAGTATAACATTTTACCCTTTCACTGTTCTTGTTCATTTATTGCAAAAAACAAATAGTATCTATTTTTATATGAAAAATTGAAGCAGATTTGTAAGCGGAGGAGTTTGATCAACATGCAACTAATCTGAAGTGTAAATAAAAGTCCTCATAAAGGATAAAGAGAAAATCTCTGAACTTGTCAGAGTAACATTTTCCAAACACATTAGTTGGTAACAATCATTGGTTCAAACATTTTTACACACATTGTTTTTAGATTTCTGGAAGACAAGAATGTTTTTAAGACTATTAGCTTGTCAACATTTTCAGGCAGCAGTTCAGACCTCTGATAGTTCACAATGTTAATAAATGACATTTAATAGTGCCCTCTGGAATTTAATTAATACAAAAAAAGAATTATACCTTTTTTTACAGTCAAAACTGATCCAGTTTTGTTAATATTGAGATGCATTTTTCAGCTCCAGTAATGCAGATCATCACATTTGTTTATTGTGTTAAATTGTGCCATGATATATTGTTACGTCCTCAATCATATATCGCTCACGCTGTTGTCCTCCCCTCAGCTGAAGAAGGACTACCTGGATGGGGTGGGCGACACAGTGGACCTGTGTGTGATTGGCGCCTACCTGGGAAAAGGCAAGAGGACAGGCACCTATGGGGGCTTCCTGCTGGCCTGCTACGATGACGAGAACGAGGAGTTCCAGTCCGTCTGCAAGGTGTGTGTCTGTACAGTGCACGATTTAACAATAATACATCCCACACACGGTTCTATACGGTACAGGATGCAGGTCTCATAGTTTGTTTCCCTGATGATATTTTTAACAAATCTTGAATGAAAACAGACGATGCCAGAAGAAAATGTCCTTATTTATTTCTCCTGGAGCATAAAAGCTGCAAGGTACAAGGTTTTCAGGTTTAATAATTTCTTAGTTTTTAGAGTAGTTTAGATTATCATTTTTTCAAAATTCGCATGATATCTGAAATAATAAAATGAATCAACTTCTTTACCCCTATTGAATAAAAAATGACAAGATAATAATAATGTCTTTAATTTCTTTATTTTCTGAAAATGTCAAAACTCCAACTTCATTGTGACAAAAATGAAGCTTATGACCTTCATCAGTGCAGAGTTGTTATTTATAATAAGTGTTGCTGGAGTTTTGACGTCTTCAGACCTTTTGACCTACTTTCATTCTCTGAAAACCACAGAAAGTCTGTTTTAAAGTCAGTGTATTTCATTAGAAGGATGCTACTTGTACTGTAGCTTTTGGACGAAGGCGTGCTTCGATGTGGTAGCATTATTGTTATATTATTGTGAGTAGTGCACATAGAAATGTTTTAAACGACAGTGCATTTCTGGAGTTGGTCAGGCCAAAGGACCCAAATTAAACATCTCCAAAGAAACTGATTTTATATTTCTGGCCTGGACATGTCCAGTATGTCAACATTTTCAGGCAGCAGTTGAATCTTGAAGTTCAAAATGTTAATATATGTCATTTAATTTTGCCCTCTGGTAATTCATGTATGTAAACATTAGGGCTGCAACTAACGATTATTTTCATTATCGATTAATCTGCGTGTTATGTTCACGAGTAATTGAATTGATAAAATCGTTTGGTCTGTATAATGTCAAAAATGTTTTATCAAAAAACCCAAAGACTCTTCAAAAGCAGCAAATCCTCACATTTAAGAAGCTGGAACCAGCAAACGTTTGACATTTTTGCTTGAAAAATGACTGAAACGATAAATCGATCGAACAGAATAGTTGGCGATTTCCTTTCGACCGACTAATCAATTTAATCGACTATTCGTTGCAACATTTGGGAGGCAAGACTGATAAAAATGTGTTAATAGCGTGGCCAATTTTCAGCTCCAAAATGACTCCAGCTCCGTAATGTTGAGTGTGTTTTGGGAGTCTTTGTTGTATTACTTGTGTGTGTGTGTGTGTGTGTGTGTGTGTGTGTGTGTGTGGTTGCTCTGCGTTTGTGTGTGTATGTTTGAACTGTCACTTTTTCCCTCAAATCTGAGTTGATGGAAAATCTTTTTGTGTCTACAAGTGTGTGGGTGGAGGCGTGACTGGGTGCATCTTAGGATAAGTGGTAAGCATGTATTGGAGCATGCGTGACCACTTGTGTGTATTTATGTGTGTGTGTTGGAGATAATGAGAGCGTGAAGAAGCCACAGGAAGACTCCACCACAGAGCATCAATTCTGCTCTTCTCTGTCCTGCAAAAACCTTCCATCTCCATTTTTTTCCCCCTTCTGTAACTTTTATGTCTTTATCCATGGAAAGGGGATTAAGTGAGCAGCGAGCGCACATGCACACCTTCTGCAGCACCGCCCGCTTCACTTTCACACACTTACACACGTTCACACCTGGGAGCTCGCCGGTACAACCACAGTGTCCTACTGTTGGCCACTGAGCAGATGGGGGTTAAAGCGTGTTACTTTTTCAGGCAGTGCTAGTGGTTTTTCCCTGTACTCACTATTTTTCCTATAAATAAAATCTCCTGGGAGAATGTTTTCACACTTGAGATGACTATCCTGGATAAGTGAGGCAAGGATGGATGTTGCGTTTGAATTACACAATAGAAGACACCACTTGCTGTGTTAAATGTGAAAAATGTCAGATGAAGAGCTCCTGCCTTTTGTCAGTTATTGATTTTCATATTAATCTTCCTTTGCTTGGATAGCTGCTAGCTCCAGTTTTTGGGAGCTCTTCAATTTTCAGATATTCTTTAAAGGTAGTGGGTGTTTTTGTACATTGTCGTCATTTTTAAAAAAACTTTCAGCTCTAACCAAATGCTGACCGAGCTGCAGAAAGAAACGATTCGGTGTGACCAGGTGCATCCAATCATACCAGGTTTTATTAACTCTGTTGTTCACACTTT
The DNA here is from genome assembly GCA_002120245.1 of Maccullochella peelii. Classification (NCBI taxonomy): domain Eukaryota; kingdom Metazoa; phylum Chordata; class Actinopteri; order Centrarchiformes; family Percichthyidae; genus Maccullochella; species Maccullochella peelii. Next base: position 73,478 of record LKNJ01000620.1, on the reverse strand, counting down.
CAGCTCTGATTTTGGCAACATTAAGATGGAGTCTCAAAATGACCATTCTGAGGTGTCCAGGCTGGCATAACTGTGGATAACTTGGCAGTTACACCTTGTTCTTAAAGTTGTCTTGGTGCATCACCTCCCTCATGCACAGCAACTTTAGTAATATTTAGAGAGTACACAGAGGCCCGCAGTCTTCAAAAACAGGAGCCAAAACCAGTTTGTTTCATAATGAAGTGGTGGAGTGGGCCTTCGTGTACTTCTTTCATACTGCTGGACTTGAAACCTGCCACAATGTGGATACTGCAGGCAATATCATTTGTTTACTTTGCCCTTTAACAATACATGGCAAAAAACTTTCAGAGAGAAATGTTGTACTTTTTACTCCACTACATTTATCTGACAGCTATAGTTACTAGCTACTTTTGAAATAATTGAAATAAATTTTATACGCACACATAAAATATGCATTGTTATAGATTGAACTAGCCAACAGTATAAAAAGTTTATAATTAGCTTACCTTGACAACTTTAAAATTATACTGTCAGAACAGTTAAAGACTTGACAGAGCCGGGAGAGTCTGTGTCCACTACATGAAAATATTAGGGAACTGCTGATTTGAATAATTGTGAAATCCCTGTCTCAATCTACCAAAAAATATTTCCATATGAATGCTATAAAATTAGACTCTATTAAAAAAAAAGGTGTGTTTCGCACATCTCAGCAGTCTAGTGGTTTAGGGTGTGTTTCATGTGACTGCAGCGCCAACAGTTCCTGTGTGCAGCTTGTCATCCTTCTTTTTCTCTTTCACTCTTCAATGTCAGCCATAAAACAAAGGAATACATCCATAAAAAAAATAGTCTTGTTGTCCTTGACATGGTAAACTTCAGGAACCCTCAGTTTGAAAGGCTTAAAGCAGAATTTAACCCACATTTCAATTTCCCAAATGTAAACTCAACTCTATGTCATGCTGAAATGTCCTTGAGCGAGACACAAGTCCTCAGCAGATCCAGGAGCAGCACGGCTGCCGGACAGCAGCTGTTCAGACACAGTTCACATAGACTCCCCTCAGAGAATAAGAGGAACACTAATGCAACGGAAAAGACAATTAGATTACGGTCACAGCAACAGCTTGTTATCTGGACTCTCAACATTTTAATTTAACTTTTGCAGGTGTCTATTGTAGTCAGTTTGTTTGGGTTTCCCTAACCCAATGTGAAACCAGGAGCCAATAATATCACCTGGACTGTCAAATGGCTCATTCATTGGATATTTGGTCAGTAGTGGTAGTTACATACTGTTACAATAAAGACTGGCAGTGGAAGAATCTGCAACATCAGATTAGATCACAGTTCAGCTAAACATAATAAATGTATTTATGCTATTTTCCATATTTTACAATCTAACTTGTACATCAAGAATACTCTTGGTTCGCCTTTATGCTGCTATTCTATAGCATGAGCATTGGCTATTATGCTTGTCTGTAGCTTGATATTATGGATGGCAGGAATGACTCAGAGAAACAGGATTGTGCTGTATGAGTGTTTGTTTAAAAGAAGAAAAATCAAGAAGTGTATAAAAAAAAAAACAAACTTGTGAATCAGAGGCTCAAAACAAAGTGTGCAATGTCGTCCGTTCAAACACAACAGAAACTTAAGCCCTGAAAACAAGAAATGAAATGTTTTCTTATCTGTTCTCTCTGTAGGGCAGAGTACTGAACCTCAGTACTTTGAGTACCACCCAAAATGAGCTTGTAGAAATCCTTCTATTTTTTATTGAGTTAAATTTCTTGTACAGCTACTTGTGTTAAGACAACAATAATCACAGCTGCATTGATACATGTGGAATATTTAGTTAAGTCAGAATTAAAACACATTCTTCTCGATTACACCACCCTTTATTCACCGAACGTTTCCGACTTTCCTTCATCAGGGTCTCGTCTGAGGTTGTTTCCGGTGTCCTTTTATATACAGTCTATTGATCAGTTACATGACTTATAGATCCCAATCGATACAAAACATCATCTTTTTAAAATCCTTTTATGACATATTTACAAGAGAAGTATAAATGACCATACATACAAAACGGTAGCGCTTTATATTCAGGTCCTTGTAATAAGCGTTAGTTAATAGGTAATAAGGTCCTTATACGTTGCTTGTTAACATTATTAAGCGTTAATAATAACATCATAAACAATTTATTGTTATATTATAAGACATTTATAAGCACTTATAAAAAACTATAGCAATTTTTCTGAATATTCTATAGGAAGTACGATAAAAAGCAGTGTTTCTTTTTGATGAACTTGCGTTGAAGCCTGTCTGATCTGCACCTGTTCTCAAATTCAGAAACCATTCAGTAAAATGGACAAAAGGTTTTGTAGAAAAACATGTTTAAATTCCTCAAATTAAGATCTTGAAAAAATTGGTGCCACATTGGTATCTAAAAGTGTTTTAGTGTTACCCAGCCCTACCTGTTAGTAATGTCAGCACACACACACACACACACACACACACACACACACACACACACACACACACACACACACACACACACACACACCTATTGATCAAATTAAGCTTCAGTGGAGGGGGCTGATTATGTCATTCAACAAAACAAACGATTCTTTGTAATTCTCTTAGCTACACAAAGAAAAGGCACCTACAGGGTTATTTTAATTCATATTAGGTTCTTACTCCTAACAAAATGCACCACAGTCGGCTTGGTAGAGGACTTGGCCTGGCCGCATAGATAAAACTGAATGCATAAAGGTGCCACAGTAGAATGAAACGCCTCTTAACGCTTCTTGTGGTGACTGCATCCTTAGAAACATAAAGCCTTTGGTGGACATCCGCAGAACCCACCTTTTAGAAAAACATCTGTTAGCTGGAAAATGCTATATTTGCATGATATACCAGCCCTTTTTTCTTTCCTTTGCTGTGCATGTCAGCCCGCTAGGTGATTCTCGTCTCTCAGCGGGTTCAGGTCTTTTGAGAGGTGACATGACGCTTCAGGCGAAGCAGGCAGACAAGGCACTCGTGGTGTAGGGGGTGGATTTGCTTGCTGTTCTGTGTTCTGCCGCTCGCTGCCAAATGTCTGCCGTCTCACCATGAGGGAATATGTGTATGTGTGTATCTGAGTGTGTGTCTGTCTTTTCTTATCTCCTTTCGTCTCTTCCAGATCGGGACAGGCTTCAAGGATGAAGATCTGGAGCAGCATTACAAGTTCTTAAAGGTAAAGTGGCATGCCGTGGCTGTCGCACTTACCAGCTCGGTAAAAATCACAACTCAACACTCCCACATTGATACCTTCTTTTTTATTTTATTTTATTTTTTTTACATCATGAGCTGGGCTTTTAACATGCTGCAGCTACAGGTACTTCATTTTTTAAACAGAATCTGAGTCATTTTTGAGGTTAAAAGAGCCAGAATGAGTTTGGCTGAGGTCTTTGGGGCCCTTTCATTCTAGAAATAACCATTCCCTCATTTAATTCGTCATTCATTCCATCTTTTCAGATATAAAGGAAGATTTTCATAACGAAATGAGATGGCCAGTGTGCAAATACACTCCTAAAATACTCACATTCTGCAATCATTTTGTAAGCGACGCCTCCAGGTACCTTTTTAAGTTGTAGAGAGGGAGAGAGAAGTCATAGAATAAGCTCATGTATTACAGGAAATATGTTTTTCTTTCCCCAGGCTTGTCCACAAAGGGTCTACTATTCTGAACGTGCCATTATCACCTAAAATAAATTACAGAACTATCAATAACTTGGCTTTAAAACACATGCATTAGCTTGCAAATGTGCAAATTAGTCCCTTCTTGGGAAGTATTGGGCAGAGATCATAAACGACTTCTGTTTCACCAATAAAAATCTGCATTTGGAGTAACTGTGCAGGCGTGCTCTGACTTTGGGTAATGAATTGCCTTTTCAATTTACATTTCAAGAGGTTTGTTCCAGAGCAGCAGCATTTGAAGAAATTGACAACTGCTCTCTGAAAATGATAGCTGCTGTTGAGAGTCACAATTCATTGACTCCTCTGTTGACTTTATCAGCTAAATTTAGATCTGCTTTCACAGAAATAAGAGCAGAGAGGCTTTTAAAAATGTTTATGTTTATGAAAGAGACTACTTGTAAGATCATATACACTGTACAAACCTGGTACACACTGTGGCGTTTTGGAATAAAATAACCTTAAAGTAATATTGTAAAGGTTTAGACAAACTGCTGCACAGTGCAGAATCACAGTGAAACAGTGATTGAGAAGGCGGTTCAATTCAGTTTTATTTATATAGCGCCATATCATAACACAGTTATCTCAGGGCACGTTTTCATATAGAGCAGGTCTAGACCGTCTCTTTGTATTTACAGACACTCAAGAATTCCTGGTGCTACCGTCTTTTTTTTTTTCTCCCCTCTTCCCCCACACTAATACAGCCTGTACTGTAGTGCTTTGTAATGAAGCCCTCCATCTGAAAGTGATGGATGGTGAATTAAGGCAAGCTGCTGCTGTGGCCGTGTTGCTTCGGTTGCAGTGCTGCAGGCCGATGGGACTCCAGACACAGAGGCGATTGGCTCGGTTCACACTCCTCTGGGTGGCGAGGTGCTGTGCTGTAATGAGGGACACCCTTTTTTTTCTCCCCTCTCTGTTTTGATCTTTATTCTGTTACCTGAACTCAGGATCTTGACGAGTTCAGATCTTAAACCAGTCCTCCCTTGTTTTTCTTTTTAATTCACAATCTACATAGCCCACTGTGTGGAACTGGGACTATTGTTCAAGGTGTGAGGTAACATGCTTAAACAGTAGAGCTTTTTCACAGCAGCCACATTGACATGAAATAGTAGGTAAACACAGGTGTTACTAATGACATTAATGATTGTTCTGTTCTATTTAGGTACAGAGCCTTAATTAATGTGATTAGTAACACCTGTGTTTACTATTTCTTGTCAAAGTGGCTGCTGTAAAAAGGTCTGTTAGATAATTAATCAATTACTTGATAGACAGAAAATGAATCGGCAACTTTTTGACAATAGATTAATCGTTTAAGCAAAAATGCCAAAAATAATCACTGGCACCGGCTTCTCAGACACAAATATTTGCATATTGTATAAGCAAAATGGCTCCTACACATTATAATGTTCTAGAAGGTTTGTAAAATAGTTAAGACGATACAGACTAAGAGTCTAGATTTAATGAGGATGAGTCACGTCTAGCTGATGCCTGTCCTGTCAAATAAAGAATATACAGTAGGTGTATCGCTAACTCGTGTCTATCAGCAGCAATGTATTAGAAGACTTGACACGCCTACTAGCTCACTCATTGTAATTCACTCTGTATAAGAGTGTCACTTGAATGCCTACAGTATAAATAATGTGTGCAAGAAAACCAGCACCACTTCAGCTGGAGCCTTATTTCCACAGCATCACTTAACTCTGACCCAGTTCTGTGGACACTGCGGCAGTCTAGTCTAACATTACACGGTTTCAGAGTCACATTCTCTGAAATGGGTGTTTTTAACGCCAAAACAAGATGGGTGTCGATATGTTAAAAGTGTGACATCTACGCTGACAGAATGATTGCTTGTGTCAAACTGAAAAAGGCACTATTAAATATTTTAGAAGTTGACTGTTTTCTCAGCTTGCTTACAGAACAGGATCAGTTTGGTGGAGGCCTGAGCTCAGCTGCTCTGCACCTCTTAAGAGGTGAATATCAGATAACAAAAACATCTATATCAAGGTGTTGGAGTGAAATCTTTCATGTAGGTGTATGGTAATGTGGTTTGGAAATCACCCTCTTCTGTTGCCCCTCAGGCAAGTAGGTATCATTTGAATATGAGAGTGTTAAAACTCTGTGCTGTCTCCTGGGAAGTGGTTGTGAGGCAGAACCAAAGCCACTCTGTCACTGTCTCTTTATCTGGTTCTCTGTGAAGTCATTGACCTATTTTGTTTTTTCATTGTGTATGTCTGAATGTATCTACAGTATATACTATGTGTTTATATTTCAAAATGTGAGGATTTACTGCTTTTCTCTTTTTTTATATCAACGTAAATTTAATCATTTCTGAGTTTTGTGACATCACTTTAGGCTCTGGGAACTTATTATTTTACACCATAACAGGGTTCATACAAAGTCTTGAAAAATGCTTAATTTTAACAGTTATGTTTTCAAGGTTAGGAATATTCTTGAATTTGAATATATTCCTTGAAAAATGCTTGATTTTCAACATAATCTGGTGTTTCATACACATAATCACTCATGTAAACCAAAAATCTTTTAATATTTGAAATGAAACATCGTTTTCATATTTGTTTGTTGTCTCCTGGTATTTATAGTAACAATCAAAGGCTTCGAGACTCTGGAAATTTTTGGTTTAGGTACCTTGAAAGTGCTTGAATTTTGCTCTTAAAAAAACTGTATCGACCTTGAATAAACATTTAATAATTGGTAATGAAAATTGTTATTATCTATGGTCTGTAGGAGCACATCCTCCCCAAGCCCCGCGCCTACTACCGCGTCGACCAGTCAGCAGAGCCCGACGTGTGGCTGGATGCCATGCAGGTTTGGGAGGTGAAGTGCGCTGACCTGTCGCTGTCGCCCGTCTACAAGGCCGCCATGGGAATGGTCAGTTCAGCATGTTAAATGTGTTCCCACTGATAAATTCTGCCTGTTATGGTCTGTTGCCTACAATGAAAAGTCACAATTAGCAGCCTCTTAATTGAGTTATTAAAAATATTGTAAAAGATGCTGGATGTAATGGAACAGACACTTGTTTATTACCCGTGGTTTGGCTGCATGCTGTTTGCTATAACATTAACAGTGTACAACTCTGATTTTAACCACAGCTGAAATAAAATGGTACTGAAATAGACCAATTCTATCTGGAAACATTTATAGGAAGAAAGGCGAAAGAGTTTTGCATTGTTTTTTCCGTATTTAGTTGTAAAAATAAAAGGTGTTGCTTGTCATTGTCATTAAACCTTAAATTGTACAACTTTACTTTGAAACACTTGAATTTGAGATAGCTGGATGAGTTGCAGTAAACAAATGAGACCTTTGTTAAGAGGATTAGTTTTGACAAGTCATTTATCAGATGACTTCATGGCTTTAAACATCACGTAGCTACGACTTCTTCCTTCAGTAGTTGGTGGAAACAATAGTGTAAAGCCAGAATAGAAGTTACTTCAGAGGGCATAAGTTTAATGGGAAATTTCAGCACTGACACAGGGTTCGTACAAAGTCTTGAAAGTTTGGAAAATGCATAATTTTAACAATTATGTTTTCAAGGTTAGGAATATGCTTGAATTCGAATATACTCCTTGAAAGCTGGTAAAATAAACAAAGTGACAGTATACATTGATTGCTGTGGGTATAAGGAATTCTGTAAACTTTGCTTTTCACAGTTGCACTATAGTAACAATTTAGATGTGATGATAAAGGCTTAGAGCGTCTGGAAATGTTTGGTTTAGGTACCTTGAAAGTGCTTGAATTTTACTCTTAAAAAGCTGTACGAACCCTGACTGACAGTACCACATGTGTGAGACATTGGCTGCCAGTCATCTCCATCATTAAATTCACATTTAATTATGATTCGTCAATGACATCAGTCCCCACTGCTTAAGTGAGGCTTAAACAAATTAGTGTATGTTGATGTCAGTCAACATATCAATAGCCCTGTCCCATACAAAAATGAGCCATTGTTCTGAGTTGTAACTCCCCCCTTGTGTGTTGTTATGGCGATCCAAGCAATGTGTGCCTGTCAAAGTTTATTTGCTTATGTTATTTATTGATTGTGAAGCTTTTGTAGACTATTTATGTGTTGCCCCTTGACTACTGTGAAGTCAGAAAGCTTAGTGACATGGTTTGACTTGAGTAGGACTTACTTGTGAATGTCTGTTGTTGCACTTGATTAATTTTCACCTGTGTTATTAATTGGTTATGAGGCTGTTGTAAGCCCCCTGTTGGTGTCAGTGTCACCGGAAACCTATAACTAATAACTTCCTCTGATTGGTTTGATTATTGTTCTGTAGAGAGCTATCATATTTGACACTTTCAGAATTCTAATAAAATGCATTTTACATGCATACAATTATCTACATACATGTAATCCATCAATAATCTTCAATGCAACATCCAACATTTTCCATTCTCAAACAGCCCTTGTTATTCTAAAAAAGAAAATGTGCAATGCATCCATGTTTGAAGGTATTAAGAGGATATGAGAGGCAGATAATAGAGATAGTAGATCAGTTTTTGTCCATGAACTGGAAGGGTTTAAAAATAATTCCTTTTTTTTCTTTATAAATCATTCAATGTTTGTTCTTTAAAACCTTGAAGTAATAATGGGATTTTAATAGCTTTCAAGGCCTGACAGCCAAGAGTTACCATTTTCAGTACAGTACAAGTAACAAAGGCCACATGCTCACCTGCATCAATGGCTGTATTACTAATTGTGCTTCTGTCTACCCATCTGCCCTCAGGTGGATCCAGAAAAGGGCATTTCCCTGAGGTTCCCCCGCTTCCTTCGGATCAGGGATGACAAGAAGCCTGAGGATGCCACAACTGGAGCTCAGGTACATCAGATCACCTGAACTATATGAGCCTGCTTGGAGGGTAAAAAACAAGGGGTGTGAAAGAATAGAATAATGTTAACATTTTAAGCATCAAATACTATCTGGCGTGCACGTGTGGAGGCCCAGGAGGTCAAGCAGGTAGGTTTTGTGCAATATAATAACGACCGTGAACCAGTAAAAATTCAATCATATGTTAGTTTGGTGCGAGTCATATAGAGCCATATAGAGATGATGCATCATCATCATAGTCATCTCACAAGAGCTGTCCTGTGTAAAATTTCAAGGGTGAATAGCACTGCAAGGACAGTCTTCTTTTATACAGGCATGGGTTTATGTAGTGGCCTCCCACTGCACGATGAACAAAGCTGTATAACAGTCAGATAAAGCAGCACATCTGGATTCAGTGGTAGAGTCTAGGTAATATATTGTGAGGCAGCAAACAGTGGATTATATTGTACAGTAGAGATGTGCAGGTCAGCTGTACCTACACCTGAAGACACACACACACTCAACTAGCCAACACCAAACTTTGACTGTATTTAACATATTTCTTAATCAATGGGTTTCGCTCATGTTAGCCCTGTAGATGAATGGACACCACACTCGGCACAGCGACGATACATTTTGCTAAAGACATAAATTAAGTTTCAAGGATTTAGGGTGTTTTTATTTATTCTTAAAATGATGTTTACTTGCTTCTCTCTGACCTGCCTGCTGAACCACCAGCACATCACTTTTTAATGATCCAACCCAACCAGCCTGAATTACAAGTGAATGCACAAATCACTAGGTTACTGTATATGTTATGGGATACCTGATACAAACTAACTGGATAAGATAATCCTTTATTAATCCCACAGCAGGGAAATGTGCATTGTTGCAGCAGCAAAGGGGATAGCACAATAGCAAGCAGCATCAGTAAAAAGCAAGATATAATAAATAATATATAAATAAGTAAACCGACTCAACGGTTTAAGTTACATTATTGCACATAGGAAATGTTGATATTGCACATGAGTGAATAGTCAGTTTTGTGTGTGTGGTCTACTGGGAGCAGTGCTGATTGTAAAGTCTGACAGCAGCAGGAAGGAAGGACCTGCGGTATCTCTCCTTCACACACCGTGGGTGAAGCAGCCTGTCACTGGAGGCGCTTCACACTGCTGTCAGAGTGTCCTGCATGGGGTGGGACATGTTCTCCATCAGGGACGATAGCTTAGCCATCATTCTCCTTTCTAGGCGGGGGGCATCGCAGGACAGAGCTCTTAACCAGTCTGTTAAGTCTCTTTCTGTCAGCAGTCGAGATGCTGCTGCCCCAGTAGACCACTCCATGGAAGATGGCTGATGGCCATCACAGAGTCAATAAAAGGCCCTCAGGAGTGCCCCCGCACTCCAAAAGACCTGACTCTCCTCAGCAGATAGTCTGCTCTGGCCTTTCTTAAATAGTGCATTTGCATTGTCAGTCCAGTTTATTATTCAGGTAGGATTTAACTGCTTCTGTTGAGATCTCTCTTAAAATATAAAGACTGAAACTACTCCAGTCTAAACTCTTCGTACATTAACAATAATTAATTAATAATTGGGGCTACAAAAGCAATTATCCCCCTTATCGTATAGTCTGCAGATTATTTTCCCGATAAATCGTTTGGTCTATGAAAAAAAAAAACGTGAAAAATTTCACAATTTTCTAAAGCCCAAGGTGACGGCTATGAAATGCTTATTTTGTCCGACCAAAAGCCAAAGATGTGTCATTTTCTATTATGTAAGAAGAAAAAGCAATAAATTCTCATATTGGAGAAACTAAAACAGCAAGTGTTCGGCCTTTTAGCTTAAAAAAAATTACTTATGATTCAAAGATTATCAAACTAGTTGCCGATGAATTTTACATTTTTCAGCTCTAAAAATAATGAACATTATTTATGAAGATTTATGAAGTAAACATTTGAATATCATTACATATAGCTGACATCACCTTGAATTCTGTAATGTTCTGATGGGCATTTTTCACGATTGTTTTGATATTTCATAGATTAGATTATCAATCAGAGAAATAATTGCTAATTGTTCAAAAAAACTAAAAGTAATCTTCATTTGCAGCCCTACATATTACATGTTAAACATCCTAGTGCCAACCAATAGCTTGAGGTTTTGTTTAACCTCCTGCAATAAGTAGTTTTATGCTGTGGGTTTGGTCCCTAATTCATAGGAACTAGAAACTCGACCAACAGTCGAAAAACTTATTCAGCAGGGAATGTTTGGCATTTTTATTTTATTTATTTATTTATTTATTTTTGCAATAAAAATCAGTCTTTCAATCCATCACTGACACAACCTCCACCAGCCAGACAAAAAGCTGCTACCGTTTAGCCTTGGTTTGTAAACGTGTTCACTGTCTACCAGTTTTGTCAGACACCAGGCTACAATTTTGAAGTTTGATTCTCTACTAAAAATTTTAAAACGTGCTCTGCAGCATCAAGAGTTGCTCTGGATGTACAAACTCTGACTGACAACCAAATCCAAGCAAGGTATCACGCAAGTATTGCTCATTGTTGTGTAACAGCACACATGACATTCAGACATAGATTTTGATTTTTACCTGAGCCTAAACTAGTCTAGGTTTTTTTAGTTTTGTTTTTTTTTAATAAGGTCTGAATCACATTATAATGTGAATTTTTACTGACGGGAATTTTCACTGACTTGAATTAACAGCCATCTGTTAACTGTGCAGTCTAGATTTGTGCTCAGCTGGGAGTCAGATGTGAACATCGGCTGCATTTAAATGACGCCTCTGTCAGTTATTATCAGAGGATGCACGCACACTCATTATCACAATGCATAGTTTCACATTGTGTGATTTAGCAGACAATTTAAATTAATCCTGACTTCATTCAAGTCAGAAGGAATTAAGAAAACGTGGAGCCTGAACAGGTTGGACCCAGTCAGTTTCAGGCTGGGAATCAAAGCTTTTACTTTGGTCCTGTGTAGGAGACATAATGTGATGTTTCATTGTTTTCCTCCTCACTGTGCCACCCTGCTGTAGTGGTACTGCTGATTCTGTGTGGGCCTGCTGTTCACACATTATTCATTGTCCCGCCTTCCACCCCCTCCCCCCCAAACCCTGATGAGCTCAAGTGAACACAACCTCTGTCTCCCAGTCAGCAGCTGGGAGTCACCGACTTCAAAGCCCGGGATATGAATAATCAAACTGTTATTTTTAGCTTTTCCTCTTCATGTTACTGACCTGACTTCATGATCTTCTCCCCCTCCCTCCCTCCTTCTCTCCTGCCTTCTCTCTTTCATGCATGCTCTCTCATGCGCAACCTCTCCCCTCTTTTTCTCTCAAAATCTCACTTCCTCTCAATCTCTGTCCGTCTCTTCTGCTCTCTGCAGATTGCTGATTTGTACAAGAAGCAGCAGCAGATTCAGAATCAGGGGGAGAAAGCTGACCCGGAGGACTACTACTGATCATCTGTGGTCATCAGCAGAGAATAATAAATAATGGCAATTTCAAAAATAATTGTAAATAGCTTCTTACTTTTTGTAATATTGAATGAAAATAAAGGCTCTTGCCAGTTTTAAGCATCCTGTTATTTGTGTTATTGATTAACCAAAGCTGCTCACTACTTACTGACTCCGATTTCCCTTTCAGTGCCAAAATTGCATAAAAATCTTGCTGCAAAACATTAAATGTATGGGGTGTCATACCAATACTTTCAGTTGGCCTGGTTTCTGCTTGAGCACTCAAAAGGCGGCAGCAAAGTGCATTCAGTGTGTGTGGTACTATAAAAGGACAAGCCAAGGAGATTGCCGGCTGCCTGAAACGTTATTAGAAGTAGAAAAAGACGCGGGAGCTGACAGTTGCTCAAACAGCAGGACAAAAGAGAAGCTCTCACAGCTTGCATTAGATGATGGAAATCCACTAACTGTCCAGCCTGAATCAATCAGAGACTGTTTGTGGTGGGGTCAGTTTGAGAGCCAAGGACGGGCAGTTATTACATGGAGAAGCAAAGAGAATTTTGAGAGTTTTCTGTGTAGTGATGCCATCCTGAGAGGATGTGAGTGTGGTTGCGATGGAGATTGAACCACTTAGTGTTTGTGATGTGTTTGTGCTTTTGGTTTGTGTGAGCCGTAAGCAACTCGGAATCACATTAAATGCAAGGAAGAGTGAGTGTGCAGTAAATACTTAGTTGTCATTGACACACAGTCACCGGACGCTTGAGAATTTTGCTTTGCATATAGGTCCACGTCATACAAGGGCAAGAGAGCTGCATTAAAAACACAAAGAACTGCTGGACTGCAAACTGCTGCAAATAAACTCCTATAACTTTGAGTTACTTAGCAGTGGTCCTTACTGGTTTTAAGCCACACTGTCGGCTCTAGAGATGGTGATGTTGGTTGGTTGGTCCACTTTTTTGGTCCAGACTGAAATATCTCAATAACTATTGGATCAATTGCTATGAAATTTGGTAGAAAACAGTCATGATGCCCAGAGGATGAATCATAATGACTTTGATGATCCCCTGAATTTTCCTCTAGCGCCACCATGAGGTTGACGTTTGTGGTAAAATGTCTCAACGGAGTCATTTTCCCCTCAGGATGAATTGTATTAATTTTGCTGATTTGGTCCAAATTTGTCCAATACCTGCAAAAATAATGGCATTCCCATCAGCCTCAGCTGTATTTTGTGTTAAGTGCTGATTAACAGCAGGAAGTTGTGCTGAGCACAATCAGATGCAGGAAATAAATTACTAGCGTTTGTCGGCCGGCATTCTTGTGGCTGCCTGGTGGCAAGCATCAAGTGTGATGAAATTTTACAGCACTGGATATTTCTGCAGGTTATTTGCATGTAAAATGTTGCCAGTTCTGTGGTGACTCATACTGCATGTGGCATACTATTGTCACTGTTTTCACATGCAGAGTGGTTTGTATTTTGTATACTGGAGAGCTTTTGAGATCACTATTTGTTATGCTATCTCGGTATGCAAGTATGCATACTGCACGACTGGTGGTTTGCCTATTATTTGTGTGTGTGGGCTGTGTCTGCTGAAGGGGAGTTTGAGAAGGACACCATTGTGGTAGAATGGAAATTTTGATTTCAGATTTGCCTGCCCTTCTCGTCTGCCTTTGTTGTTTAGCAGCTTTCTTTCACTTCCTTTCCCTCGTGAAGATTTAAAGGTGTTTTATTTCTCCAGTTTGCTCTATAAATATATCTCTCTGCACACTACTATTGGGTACATCTGACACTCATCTTGAATATCATCATCACATCTCATCTATTTTTTGAATAGAAACAAGGGACCTGCTGTGGTGTTAGTAAAATCTGAATTTCAAATAGCAGTTGTCAGCTGTACCGCTGCTTTAGAAGTTGGCTTGAAACAGCAAGTGTGAGGGATGGAAAAGGCCCTAATGGAAATCCAACAGGCAACAGAGCATGAAATATTGAAAATGCAAATATGTAATGAATTCAGTTCCATATTGTGTGTTACTGTATGATCCCAGCTTTTGTTGTGAATTACCCTGAAGGTTGATTGCAGCAGGCATAGTCTCTGCCTAATTTGTATACGTGTGATTGTGTAAGCGGAGAGAAAGCATGAAAGTCTCTTTGTGTCAAGTGTAAGTGCCCTCACGCTGAGACGTTTCTGTGTTTGTGTCCTCTTTAGTGCATGTGTGAATGGGGTTGTTTTGATCATATCTGTGAAAATGTGCGTGCCTGTTTAACTGCCCTGTGTTTGTGTGGGTGTATATATGTGTCACTGATGTTTACCAAGGGGGGCAGCTGGCGCACATCACGTGCCCGCAGGGCATTGCAGCACAGCGGCCACCGTCTCCACTGAGGTCCTAGCCCTTGTTCGAACAGCTGTGCTGTTAGTTCACATCAAGTCACCCGTTCAGCCTGGGTCCCGCAGGGAAAGTCACAGTTGCAAACCTACCTGCTTGCTGCCTCTGTTGAACTGGGCTTTGCTGCATGTTAAGAAGTGGCTGTGGGCTTTTTGGTGTGGAGCATGACTTAAAGAAAATGCCCCAGAACTGATCTCTGGTGTTGTGGCAAAGCTGAAGATGGCTCCTCTGTGCTGAAACTGTCCCTGCTGTGTTCCTCTTGAAAGTTTTAGGAAGTGTCCCCTAAAGCATGGTTATGGATTACCTCCAACTACGAAGAAAAAAAAAAGGGGGCATCTATAAAAAATGCCAGGTTTCACCTTTCTCTGTCCTTTTGTGCCCCTCTCCATCCCCCACCCCATTCTCCCACATAAGCTATCTGTCTTGTTCACAATACCCCTTTCTCCACCCCGAGAACAATGCGTTTGTTCTCCTCCCCCTCCTCCACCCCATCCCTTTCTATCCCTCCATCCATTTGTTTGGTGCTCTCTGTGACATCTCTGCCATGCCAGGCTATGAGGGAGAGAGGGAGGCGACAGGCCCTGCCATTGTCCCCGGCCGAACCCACAGAATATCAATAGTGTTTTTCTTGAGCAGGAGCGCCAAGCGTTGGCCAGTAACCTTTCGGATTTGATGATGTCAGGCCCCCTCATTTTTGGGCCCTTTATATGATTTCCCTCGTCCTCCAGTCTCCACTCTGACAGGGTATTAGGTCCTCACCATAAGAGACAGTACAGAATTGTATGCGCTGTGTGACTCATCGGGGCACTTCATCAGCTCAGTTTAACCAATACAAGTTGTGTGCAATTGTGCCAACAAGTCCTCCATGTAAAACGAGAACGTATAGCGTTTGTAAATGCCCTCCAGAGTGTCCGTGCCTTCAACAGCCGTTACAACTCACCATTGAAATAAAAATGAAACAGTTTTGTTATCTGACTCTGCTATGGTTAAGCATTGGCTAGGTTGATTGATGCTGATGATTGGTGATGCAAAATTGGCATGCTAACTTTTGCACATTTAGCACAAAACACAAAGTACAGCTGAGGTAATGGACAAACTGAAATTTTGACCTGCTGGTGGTGCTAGATGAAAAGTCAGGAGATCACCAAAGTAGGTATTCATCCTCTTGGGACCATGAATGTTTGTACAAAATATGATGGGAATCCATCCAGTTGTTGAGATATTTCAGTCTGGACCAAAGTGATGGACCGACCAACAGACCTGCATTGCCATCCCTAAGCCATCCTGCTAGCATGGCTAAAAAAACAACTTGGTGAAGGACTGAGACTGTCGATAGGAAACAGAAAGCGAAGACTGGTCTCACGTGTCAAAGTCCAACATTTTGTTGACCCTTCCTCCCTCTGAATGTTGCCATGTTCATAAACATCTTTCCTGCAACAAGCTGCTAAACGTTAGTAAACTAGTGCAGATGAGATGACTGTCCTCTAAATTAGTGGTTCCCAACCTTTTTCTGTCAGGCGTACCCGCACAGCCCTGTCAGGTGAACTCAAGTATCCATTTATTGACACCACCCTTTATTTCAACCATTTATCCTTTTTTTTTAAAAGCTATTTCAACAGTTTATCCAGTACGTCAGCCTAACCATTTTAACTGTTTATTACTCTAAGCTAACTGTTTCAACATCTCTGCTTGCTTGCTAACTAGTTTTAGCATGTGATGTTACTCAACATGAAGATATAGTTTTTAATTAAGATTGTAATTTCCATTTTTTCAAATTACTTAAGCTTCCACAATCTTTCCACGTACCCCCAAGCAACTGCAGAAGTGTACCCCCTGGGACACGAGTACTCCTGGTTGAATCACTGCTCTAAATGCTTAAGATAGGAAACGTATACAGACGCTTTCTAGTCATATTTTTTTCTAGATCTTTTTTTACTCAGCAGGCTTTTAACCTGTGTCCTATTAGGAAAACGTAGATGGCATAGCACTGCTGTATTTATATTTAATCCTGCCTTGTAGCCTTAACTTTTGACAGTTTTCTGGCCAATTGCTTGCCATGCATCATTTGCCTTATTTGGTTATGGAAATGTTTCGCTTGATTATCCAACCCCTGCAGCAAAACTGTGAGCCGATCTAGTCGTTTACGAGACCACTTTATGATTGGTTTATGATGACGGTGGTTGTTGTTGTTCCCCACTTGTCAGTGCTTCACTTTGGCCCACACTGAGAGGCTTGTGCTTAAGGGGGTAAGACTGCAGCACACTCCATTGGATCATTGTTGAGAGTCATTAGTTTTATGACCTTCGTGTGAACCAGCTGCTGTGGTGTGTATCTCTTTTGTCTCTCTTCGCTTTTTCCCATCTTGACCGGCAAGAAAGCCTCCAGCTACCCCATCTGAAAGACGCTCTCCATTCACAGAAGCCCTCCACATTTTGAAAAAAAGACGTTCCCCTTCTGCACATCTGCCAGCCTGCCTTGTGATCAGGGCTGCACTCAGAGCTGTGACAAACATACTCAACATTGCAGAAAAATTAGACATGGATAGAGTTGACAAGAGCCCCTAACACCTACAGCTCGGGATGCTTTCCCAGGCTGTGATTATCCCTGGTATTTTGAATATGTGCTTGGCATGTTTTTTCCCATTGGAAATAATTCTACGTCAAAGAAAATTACAATATCATAAGAAAATGTGCTCTGTAAATTTCTACGGGTGTCTAATGACATGCCCTCACCAAATGCAACTGAGGCCACTGTCTCAACCCGTGAAAGCAAGCTTGATGAGTTATACAGGCAGACAGTTGAGATGGTTTCATTCACATACTTTGCGTATTCAGTCATCTCTAATAACATCAATTGATATGAAGCTTTGTCCACCTCAATATCACTAAAGTACAGCTGAGGACTCATGTATAATTTAGCAAAAATCTCTAAATGGCTCTACAGATCTAGTTTTTTGTCTGTTTCTCACTGGTACCTCTCTCCTCTACCTCTCCTCTCTGTATAATTTTGCTGCAGATAAGCTCTCCCTCTCCTACACCAGTGTGCTATACCACTGCCAGCTGAAGGAATGGGGGCCTTCGCTCTATATGTGATACAGTTTCTGCCTGCCAAGCTCAGCCACTGCCGCTGCCACCGTCACTCGGTGCTGACGAGTTTGGGCGCTTGCCACATTCTGCACCTGCCAGGCTCATAAAGAATCCCCCTGTTTCTCTGGGGCCTGAAGGCAGGATCTGCCATAATTGTTAAGGATGTCGCGATTTAGACATTCAAGCCAAAGCTTAGACAGTTGATGGCGCCAACAAGTTGGCAGATGGTCCATTTTGTTCAGCCGATCCGTCAGCGGGGGTATTTGGGGTGCTAAGATGAATGAGTGGATGCGTTTTATCACAAGTGGCAAGAATATATGCCATGGTCTCAAAAGTAAGCAAAAGTTGATCTGTCGCTAAATGCCTCGCTGCTGTCTCTGCCCCCTCGCAAAGGAGATCCTTGATTTTTAGCATGGGAAAGTAGGCTCAATAAAATAACAAAGTGAAGTGGACTTCCTTGTCAAGTGCCTCCTCTTCACTCTCATCATATATAGGCTACATTCCCAAAGGGGGGTAGGAGGAGGACTCATATCATGACTGATATGGTTTACGCTTCATGTTGAGAATAAGTGAATCCAGCTTGTGTGTTTTCTGAAGCTGGAGGAGTACCACAGACCATTAATTTGTGCATGTATTCACTATTACGATGCCAGCGGCTAAATGAATGCATATTTATGACATGTGAGAAAATGATGGAATGAGGCCTTCAAAAATGAGGCTTTTGCAGAAATTCGCTCATTCACACCCCTGGCTCTTTTCTAATTTTCTCCCTGTGTCTGTCGCCGTCTTCCTCATCTCTGTGCGTCTTGCCTTGTCTTGTCCTCATATCAACCCATCTATATATAGCGGGTCTCTCCCCACTCTCTCGGCTGTCTCTGTTACTGGAAAAGTGAGGAGTGGGCGCTGCATTTTGAATGCACAGCTTTGTCCAGGCGGGAGGAGAAAACGAGGCTGGGAGAAATAAAGGGGAGAGGCTAGAGAGGAAGAAAGCGCCATTGACAGATGGGCAAACACCAGTCAGCCCCTGTCCCCCTCTCTCTCCATTGTCTTCAAGTGCTAGACGTCAGCAAACGACAGGAATCTGGAGAGAGGGAGGACGGAGAGAAAAGAGTCGGGGCTTTGTTTGGGCCGCTGGCCTCAGACCTGGTGAAAGTGCAGGGAGAGGAGAAAGAGGAGTGAAGGATGGGGATGGAGGAGAGAGCACTGGTCTGACCTCGCTGCAGGATCCCCTTCATCCCCTCCTCCTTCACTGTAAACAGACAGAAACAGGCCGAGACAGCCTCCCACCAGTCCCCATGTAATATTTACATATGAGCAGTGATCGCATACAGTGCGACTGCAGATGGTCATGATTCCCTGTCACACACCCTCGCTCGCGCCTTCATGCCAAGCATTGATTAGCATTCCCTCTCAACTCAATCACATCATGGTGAGGGTGTAATCTAACACATTACATTCATCATGGCGTAATGCTGCACAGAGTTTGCAAATTCGTCCCGAGTTGCCTATTGTTTACCCAATTAATTCACCAGCTACTGTACTGCGCAGGTGCATCACGCCTGCGTTTTTCTCCCACTTCAGAACATAATGTGTGTAATTTGTTTCAATGAAGGAGAAAATGGAGAGAAATGGCAGAAGGGGTGGGGGGTGGAGAGGAGGCATGGGCCGGGGCCGGGCCTGGGCGAGGGGTGTGGTTGGGTATAAACCAGGGGACAGTGGGTTTTCTGTTGTTGTCCTGTTTTGAAGCCCTCTGTCCTGGCATCCTGCACCCCTCCACTCTCTTCCTTTCTTTCTCCTCCTTCCACTCACACTCCCTCCAGAGTGGGACTCTTCTTCGACTGACTCCTGTCAGGTCCTGCGGCATCAAAGTCTTTTTGGGAGCTCCGTAAGAAGCCAGAAACCATGCTGACGTTTTTGGCGCTGGCGTCGGTTGTCCTCCTGGGAATAGGTAAAAAGAGAGAATGAATCTTCTTTTATTAAGTTTTATTTTGATGAGGTCTCAAAGAAGGCCCACACTGAAGTAAAGATGTAAAAATGATCTTTCTACTGATGGGGTGGGGTTAAAGGTTAAATGAGGATATTGTAAAGAGGGCTTTTTCTGTGTTTTCTCCTTCAGTGCTTAACTGAGTTGATGGACTTGATGATAATAAAAAGGGTCAATAGGCTTAGTAGTGAATTTATTGATCTTTCAGTGAAATGTAATATCGCCATCTACACTGGCTTAATACTAAACTAAAGCATTTTAATTAATATCTTATATCTAACTTACTTATTGATGTAATTTTAAAAAAGACATTAGGACACCTGTGGAGGATATTGCTCATCCTCAGGTGCATCATGATAAATGGCCCATGCCTTATAAGAGGATCTGTGCTTCTCTTACAAAGCAGGTGTCTCTAAGCTTTCAAAGTTAAAGAGCACTAATATTATGACTCTTGAACTGATGGTTGGCAGGGTTTTGCTCTCAAGCAGACTGCTCTCTCTGCTCCCCTCCTGTCAGATGTTTGCAGTTTTTGTCAGAATTTTAATTAAAAATGTCAGGCGTGATTTCATTGACAACTTTTGCGGGGGTTGGCTGCACTAACGGCGTTTGCTCAAGGACGCTTGCACTGAAAGCTGTGAACTTTACTCTCCGGGTGTTAAAAGAGGCAGAAATAACCGGAACACTTGGGGGCATTAGTGAATTGAATGTAGCTGTGAGAATACTGTGACTCGTGGTGGCACATTCACACGTTTTTGACTGAACAATACAAATATGATGTTGTTCCGGCTAATGTTGGAGTGGCAGGAGTGTGCAGCTTCCAGGGGCTTTGGTGGTTGTTTGAGATGCTGAGTGCATTTTCAAGGGAAGTAAAATATTGATTTTGCTACCAAATTAACATCGATCATTAAATATTATTCAAGCATAAACAGTGCACATGATTAAGCCAACATAATCCATATTAATGGAGAAAATGGTGTTCCCCTTTGACTTTTAGAGACTTGCACCAATATTCCAGTAATAATCCAAATATTTAGTGAGTGCATGTCTGAATCGATGGCAGATCTGACACCACTAAATGTGAGTGAACGGTGTGCATATCTAAGTATCTGGGATTTATTTTACTGATCTCAAGGAGGAAACTAATAAACGGTAATGTGGGCGATGCTTTGTTCATTTGACTGTCTCGTGATTACACTAGGGGTTGAAAAGTGTTTAGGGATGTAGTGAAAAAATGTCAATCAATACAGTGTATTTAGATCAAAAGTATATGTATATGTCGATCCATATGTATATTTTTATGGAGAAAACTGCAGGCATGTTTTTTTGCTTTTATCAACAACAATAACAAAAAGCTTTTAAGGGTTGCAATTCTGATCATTTTCAGAGTATTTGGTAAAGTCAATACTTCAGGCAATATTAAACCAAAGATATGTTGAATCCCTGGAATATTTGTGAATGAAGCACCTGCTTTGTGTCTCCCAGTGCCTGAGCATTCCCAGGCCATAGTGATTTACACCGGCTGGGAGCGCCACGCCCTGGTGGGCTCCGAGATCCGGCTGTCCTGTTCCTTCTTCTCCTGGCGCTGGACCTCGGAGGAAGTCACCTTCTCCTGGACGTACAGGCCTGATGGCTCCCGGGACAGCATCTCTGTAAATATACACCTTCACACACAAACTACACAAACTATAGGCTACGTATTGATAAGTGTGGTTCTACTCAGGTGTATTATCATCTCATCATATCATCCTGTAAAGAAAATATGCGGTTGTGTCAAATTACCAGACAGTTTGCTGTCACAGTCAAGCAACCTGTGAAGCAATCGGTAAATCTCTACAAAGGTTCAACATTAGTCACATCCACATTAAAGCTGCTCTTGATGAGATTGTCATGGGACAGAGACTGGTCTACAAAAAGTTCGTCTTCAAGCCCATTGTTTTGATTCACTCTCATGCTCTCATCAGTGTCGTTTTCAGCCACAGCAGGCAGCTGTATTCAGTGAAAAAGCTCTGATAAACCCACTGTACACTTCCTGTCCAGCACCAAATGGCAGACAAATAGTTAGCGACTTGGTGACGAAATTGTTTAGCATTTAGCTGCTAAAGAGCCAGATATTTAGCATAAATCATAAAGGGGAGGTACACCAGAGGAGCACCACTTCCTTCTTGAAGTTTTTTTCATCCAAGAAGCTACGAATAAATATTTTAGGAGGAAATACAAAAACGTCTTTTGTAGCAACAGAAATGTAGACTCGCCAACAGAGGCTGCGTCTTGTGCCAAATGACTTTTTTTTGTTTCCACCATCACCGCCCCTACCAGGCACGAGGAGGAACACAAATTTAGTCAGAGGAGGGGGTGGTGTACTGATGTCACACGGCGTGATTTGTGGGTAGAGAAGTCCTTGAAACTATAAGGAAAAAAACAAGTTGTCTGATCAATTTGGGATCACTGGCGAACTTGGTTTGTGCAGCTTTCATATGAAGGATCTCGGGATTTAAACATGGCTGATCATTTTCACCACAGGATGGACAAACTGATTAAGTTTGAGTCATTTTAGAGCACTCTTGACCGAACAGGATATTTGCAAATCATCAAAAAGGAACCCAGGTTTAATCTGATGAATACAGGATTGTGTGAATATCTAAAATGTCATCACACACACACACACAAGTGCAGCATTCATGTATTAACTTAAAGAAGGAAACAACAGGCGCAGAGAAACTTTCTCTCCTAATCTTCCCAGTCCTCTTGGTGCCTCACCTGCCTCCTGCTCTTTAATTTCACTCTCCCTGCCCTTATCGTCCTGCCATCTCTCTAATCTCTTCATCTCCCCGTCCTGACTGCGCCTCCCTCTGTCCACCTCCCTTAATCTCCTCCTCCCCAGCCCTACCTTCTTTGTCCCTCCCCTCCTCTCTCATTATCTCCTCCCCTCACCTCCTTTGCTTTCATCCATCTCCTGCAGTGCCCTCACTTTGAAGCTAGATTCCTCTTCTCTTTTTTTTTTTCCCATTTATCATCTGTCGCTCATTTCTCTATCCGCCTGGACAGATTTACAGTGTCATATGTCTGTTTTCATGGTGCATTTGTCCTTTTTAAAATGTTGTATTTGATTTCTGACATGTTCATATAATGTAAAAGGCTGTGTGTAATTCATGGATGGCTTTCCTACAGGGTTTCAAAAGCCTCAAACCTGAAAACATGTGCTGAAAATCTAAATTAATTTAATCAGTTGTTTACTAAAATATCAACCAAATGTGACCGTGACCTTGTGGAGTCTGGGACATCAGCACTTACCCCTTACCCCAGTTGTACCCCTCTGCCCATTGAGGCTTCCCCCAAAATCAGTTACCTTTTAGTTGGCTGTCATCTGCCATTTTAGAAGACCTTTTGGAAGGGCTGGGTATCGTTCAGAATTTGTCAATACTAGTGCTGAGTTTTGGTGTAACTTTTAGAAATATAACGGTAAACATGTTTTTCTACAAAACTGTTTTTTTTTCCATTAAAAGAATAAAAGTTCAAAATAGTATATGATATCTAAACACAAGCAGCCACTCAAGAACTTAAACCTAAAACCTAAAATGGTCTAAAAATGGCAACATTTTCTCCATGTTTCACATTAACAATGGATCAAATGAGTGTAATGTGAAAGTTGTCGCTCCACAGAGAATTTTCACCTGACTCTGTAGTAACTAATAAACGTTTTAGTGCCTTTCAGCTCATTGTTTTGGCTCACTCTCTGTGCTCTCATAGCGGCGTTTCAACCGCAAAAGACGGCTGTTTCTGTGACAAAACCCACTGTACGCTACCTGCCCAAGACCAAAAGCCAGACAGACAAATTTAGCGACTAGAATGTGAACATAGTGGAGCATTTAGCAGCTAAAAAGCCAGAAATTTTCCCTCAGGAGTTCATTGAGACCAACACAGAGCTAACAGAGTCCATGCTGGAGTTCGCCAGGTGGACTACAGTATGTCTAAATAAGCAAATGTTTGCATGTTGCAGTTTGCCATGTCTTTTATAGGGTGTTTACGTCTTGCTTCCACCGACCCCAAGTGGCCAAAAAAATCAGTTTTTGCAGGTTTAAATCAGGAACGATCTGATCAAAGAACAAGTTAGCAAGATTACCAAGATTACCAGATTTAATTTCAGTCTTCAGTATTTGACAGGTTTCAATACTCAGTCCTACAGACACATTTCATTCGGTGCCAAAGAAGGTATTGTGGTTTGACACCCAGCTGTACTTGTTGGTGCAGACTAGACTACTTTTTATTTTATCATGATCCTGAACATGACTATAAAATATGAATGCATCTTTAACCACAACAGGGTGCAACAACCTATGAGCTTCCACAAAAAGAGCTACATTTACCTCAAATGCATAATACTTCTGTGTAACAACCACAAAAAAAAACAGTCAAATGCAGCAGTTATTCTTAGTAAATACACGTCATTATGGTCACACCACATGCATAAACAGTACAATGTCCTCTCTGTCCTTTAGATCTTCCACTACACTGGTGGTACCGCTTATGTTGACAACAAGGGCCCGTTCAGGGACCGGTTGGAGTTTGTGGGAAACCCGAGCCGCCGTGATGGCTCCATCCTGATCAAGAACCTGGATTTCAACGACAATGGCACCTTCACCTGCGATGCCAAGAACCCCCCTGACATAGTGGGCCGGCCCTCCAGCGTCCGCCTGCTGGTCTTTGAAAAGGGTGAGATGGGAGCGAGTACAGGGAGTCCTGTGGGGGTTCCTTAGCTAAATCCCCAGTATGTAAAGTCTAATGCCTGCATTGTCTTACATCTGTGTCTGCTCATTAGCTTTCCACTAAGCCCATATGGCATATTTTGGCGAATTTTTTTCGTCAGAAGCCAACTGTTCTCAATTGTTGTTATAATCATTCCGAAGTCTGAAATTAATCTCAATTTGCGCTGTGCATCAGACTAAAGCAAGTACTGTGTTCAGACCAGTCGTCGCACTGCCTCATTTAGAATTCCTTGCAGCTCCCGTTAAATGAAATCAATTACAATTTTATCTCCTTCTCTATTTTAGATTGCTATCAATGCCTTCCTTCTTTTCTCCCCCTCCTCCTTGCCTTCTCTTCCCATTTCTCTGTACTTTCCCCTTTTTCCATCGTCTTCCACCGTCTCATCCCTTCCCCCACCTTCTCCCTCCGTGATTATATCCCTGCTCTCACCTTTATTCTACCTTATCTCTCCTCCTCTTCATCTCCTCCCTGCCTCTACTGTGCTTGTATTCTTCATCTTTCATTCAAGATTTATTTTACCTTTGCTCTCCTTTTCTATCCTACTTTCATCTCTCATTCCATTTCCTTTTAGCTTTGTTCCTCGCTTTCTTTTCCTGTCTATTTCCTCCCTCCTATGACAACATCTTTTGTTCTCCCACTCACCGCTTTACAGTTTCTTCATACCTAACTTTTTTCTCTGAACACTCCAAGCCTCTCTCTGTCACTTGCTTTCTACTATTACTCCTTTTTACCCTCAAATTCTATGCATCGTTCTCCTCTGCTCTACCTTCTAACACTCCTCTTGTCCTTTTCCTCTCCTCCGTCCACAGTGCCCATCCAGGCTGGTGTGATCACAGGAGCCATCATCGGGGTGGTGCTGGGCCTGCTGGTTCTCATTGTGGTCATCTACTACCTGATGAGGTTCCTGGTGGCGCGCCGCGTCTTCAGCCTCAGTGTCAGGTCAGTGACCGGCCTGTGGCCGGCGGCGCTCTGCCAGTCGGGTCTGTGCCAGGGACTGGAGCTGAGGCCAGAGCCCATCCCTGGCACCGACACCTGCGTGGCCAAGCTGGCGTAGCTGCCGTGAAACGATTTGATTTGGTTAGGTGTGGGAGGTTTAGATTTGAAGTTAGTCAGCTGGAAAGAGACACATAATGATCTCTCATTTAGATTTAATCTAAAAACGGTACTGCATAGGTCCAAAGCAAGATGATTAAAAGTGGTGAAGCGAAGGTTTCTGAGTGGGTAATCCACTAGATCATGGACATGATGGCTCCATCATCTTGCTTATACCTATCCAATCTTATGAGATCTTAACGTGTCTAGCACCTGGGGGCTGTGTTTGAGACGGGGCCAGTAGATTAAGTTGATGTTCTCTTTATGATGGCTGCCAGGCAATGCAGCCCTGTGACCACTGGAGGGAGAGATAGATTCGACATCCTGACATTGTCTTTCTTTTGTCCCCTCCAGCAAACATGGCAAGAAAAAGAAAGAGGGATCACAGCAGAGACAGGCAAGTTCCCTCCTCTCCTTCCTCCATATCCCCTCTTCTTTCTCCTCTTCCTCTGCATCTTTTCCTCACACCCTCCATCACACGCACACATCCAGCTGACAACACCAAATGCAACAGCTTGGTTTGCTGTCACATTCAGGCGCTAAATAGTAAAATGACGTCCTTTTGGAGAGATTACAATAGCATTCAGCATTTGTTAGGCTCAGGAAACGTGTCAGAAGGGATATTCATCTATTCTGTTGCAGTGCAGACACACAATAGCGCACATCCAACATGACAGTGCATAACGGCAGAGTTTCATAATCGCATTCCCCCAATGCCAGTCCAAGCAACTCCAATATGTCCACACACTTAGCCTCCTCCTCGAAGCAACATATCAACAACAAAATAACATGTCATTCAAACTCTGCCTGGCAAACATTAATAACAGTGTTCACGCTGTTAAAATTCTAATGCCATCTCAGCGTTTGAGGTGCTTTAAAGCCCGTACTGTTCCTCCTCTCTCTCTCTCATGGCTCTTACCCCTCCTTCAGCTCCCGCAGGAGGGCCAAACAGCACGGTGCAAAGTAAACAGCCACGGGGCAAAAATCAAACCAGCGACTGTGAAATGGCTGAGGCCATGTCACGGCCCTAATGCTATTGCTGTATTGAATTGAGACTGTGATTTGCTCGCAGTGGGGAAATGGACGGGAGCTGCTGATTTTGCTCACTGGGAGTCAAATGAAAATCACTGGGCCTATTATGGTCTGGGCTGTTATCAGTGGTTTTATACTGCTGCACGCCCCGGATTTGGGGTATTTTTTTCCCTGTATTCCTCATGGGAGTTTGATAGCCTGAAGTGGTGGATTAATCAGACATTTTGGTGGCTTGTTTTCTTTTGTGAATACAAGGCACCAGGGCAAGTTCTGTTTGATTACTCCTTGGTAATGTGGGGGCTGGATGGTTGCGGGGGTGTATTGTAATCGACTGTACGCCTCGCAAGCTGATAATGAAAAAAGGAAAGTCAAGGGACTTGAGTTCAAAGCGTTTTTCCTAAATCAAAAATCTGCTTTCAAATGAGAGACGTGCAAAGATATCAGAGATGAAATATCAAAGGTGTTATTGTGACATTTAGCCGCAGGTATAAGCTAATGTAAAGACGAGGCAGCAGCTGCGGGCTTCCGCCGGCGGTTAGGAGTGCGCCATCTTGCCCCTGTGGCTCAAACCTAGGGTGCGACACCAGCAAGGGCCAACCCATCCTCCTACCACAAACAAGTGTGCTCACTCTCATCTCCCCGGAGCCCTTCTTCTCCCTCTGTCTTCTTCTTTCCTTTCTACTGTCGTATGATTGTCAGGTTACTCTTGAGCTGCAGTCAGTTGCTCTCAAGTGCCTGCGGCGGGTGACAGTGCATATGAATAAATAACTCGCCGCCAAAAGGACACTGAAATATTTGACAATGTTGTCATTTACAGTTACTCTCCTGCAGTTCTTAGCTTGGAAGAAAAATATACAGCAAAAACAGCTATTCCGTCTGAGCTCGCACTCTCTTATTTTTTTTTTCCCTCAAAGCCACACACAGAGGACCCGTGGGATTTCATAGTGCGCTCATAAGTGGTTGTTTGATCAAATAGCCCTTATTAGGAGGCTCTGCTGACACAACACAATTTTGTATCAGCCTCGCCATCTTCGTTACTCTCTGTTTGCTGGGCTTGCACTACAAATCTCCAAAAGGCTGTGGGTGAGGGAGTGAGTGAGACAGAGAGACAAAGGAACCCTGTGGTATGTGCTACTCCCCATTAGGTGGAGTTGTGGGAGAGGAGTTTACCCCGCAGCCACACACATAAGAGAGCTCACAGGAATGAACACACATACTGTACTGGAATGATAATTGAGTGCACTCGGTATCGATCTGAGCTCACACACACACATACGCACAACCCACCCCTTCTTCTTTCCATCCCCCAATTGCCTCCCCTCCTCACTTTACTCTCTCCCTCGCTCTCTCATTCACATTCCTTTTATCCGGTCTCGTCTCCCTCTCCTCAGTCGCATCCTCCTCCTCCTCCTTTCTTTCCCCTGGCTCCCACCTCTCCATGCCTTTGACTTCCTCGCTGACCATGAGAAGCATCCATCTGTCTGTAATTTCCCCTCTCCTCTTCCCTTTTTACTCCCTCTCTCATTCTGTCGATCCTCCCTAACCTTCCTCCCCACCACCACCACCACCTCACTCCCTTTCCAGTTTCTCTCCTCTCCCTCTGCAGGACTTCTGGGTTCTGATCTGCTTCGGTTCTGGATAGAAAATCACTACCTCTCACTCTTCATGTACCTCTCAATCTCCCCGCTCACCTGTCAGCGTCTCTTTTTAGTATGCAGCATGGGACGCAGCCACTTACCTACCTATCTACCTCCCCACCTCCTATTTTGCCACTGTACCCACATTTCCTTTGAAGTGTGTGCAGCCCCTGTAACAAGGGTGGTTCTGCATTCTGCCTAAGCAGGTTCGAGTGTGTTTACGAGGCAGGCTTGTCATTAGCGTGGGAGCTCTGCAATATATTGCACCAAAAACAGAGCCTACCGTGGGATGCATAATGGTAAACAATACAATGATGTATGAGAGAATGTAAGTATGATCGAAGGTAATGACACCGGCTGGGCTGAGTGTGCAGCTGCCCCGCCGAGCCGGATGGTAGGCAGCAAGCATGCGCCTCGATTGCTGTGTTATCAGAGTGTATGCTGCTTTTGCACAGTGCATAATTAAAGATGATACATTTTCTAATGAAATCAGTGGGGTATTATTAGTCGAAGCTTCAGTGGGTAGAAGCAGTCTCTTGTGTGCTTTCCACCGTTGGCCAATCTCAGCAATTGTCTGACGACGATTTAGCCTCTGGGGGCAACGGTCAATGCTTCCGGTGTAGCCAGCGGATATCCGGATAACGAATAACAGATATCCAGGTTCCTTCCTCTTCCATGTGCCGGTCATTATTTACAGTCCGATTAGCAATCTCGGAACCCATCGGCTACCATCTGACATTTTTAAAAAACTAATCTCTAGGGTTCCGAGATTGATAAGAAGCTAAATCGTAATAGGTTCCGAGATTGCATTTCGGCCAATGCGTTCCACCTCTTTTGCTCTCCACACGGACTGTTTGCCTGCATGCAACCAAAGCGCGCTCAAACGTGATTGGTCAATACTACTCGGACTACAAACGGAAACCAGAACACTTCCGATACCAGAATCTTGTCCCTTGCCTACATATTCTGCATTCCTCCAAACCTCAGATCCAGCATGCTTACTATTCACTCTGTCTGTCCTCGGTAACACTTTAAAACAGTGTACTGGCCTGTAGTTCAACCTGTGGAAGAGTATTAAAAGTACACAGTATTGTGGAAGCTATTGCATACTGTATAAGTGAAGTTTCATTAAGCCCCATCAGAGCATTATCGTGCACTTGTGATACTTTTCAATAGGTTAACCCACAGGTTAATGCACTGGAATACAGCTTTTGTAAAGTTAAGTGTTACCTTGACCTGTTCCTTTCTGTCCGGCCCTTCCTGATGGATTTGTTGTGCTCAAGTCGCACTTTACTTCCTTTTTCCACGTTCTTCCTCTTCCTTTTTTATAGATTTCTCCTCAGAGATGTTTTTAGACACTGCACAGACAATATACCGAATGAGTGGGAGTGAATGGATGGATTATATAAATTCTAGTTAGATTAGATTAGTTAGATTAGATTAGTTAGAATATTTGAAGCTGATGTTGGCCTTTTTAAAAGAATATCACATGCCAGTCAAGCAGGTCCATCCCAGACCACAGCTACAGCAAAATGCTCTAGAAGATCTGTAACAAATTATTTATTCCCCTGTAAACTGGTATTTATTACATAGCCCAATTATATGACTTGTAAACAAATATTTCATTTCCATGTAGTTCCTCTCTCTCTAAATGTAGATGTGGCATTGTGCCTTGAAGTGCAGCTAGCCATTAAATCATTTCATTTTTCTCCCTTTCATTTAGTTTTTAGTGTTACACTAAAAGTCTAAAGGTTTCAGAGACCCAGTATGCATACATGTGTCTAAACTAAATTTGGCTGAAAGTTTGGAACAGATTTTTTTGTCAATAAGATAAGACAATTGATGTACAAGAAGAAAAAACTTAATAATACCAACGGCATAATCATTAGTATGACACTAAATCTGAGGTTAAAAAATAAACTTAAAAGCAAGAGTAACTTTATTTCAAACATGAAAAAGGTTAGATTTGAATAATTCAAATGAGGTTATGGATTTTATGTGCGGTGTTAGATTGTCTACATATTACCATTTGTTTCAACAGCCTTTTAATTAGTAACTGAAATTATGTTTATACAGCAGTTAAAATCTAACAGACGTCTAAAAACTGTCATGTCAAGAATTGCTAAATGAGTATAGTTTATAGTCTATTGACCTGAAAACACTGAATTATTAATTTTCCAAATATTTAGTGGTCTACTAAATAGACCATAAAATTTAAAATAGACTCAAAGTTACAAATAGACCCTAATTTAAAATTGCAATTAAAAGTAGAGCTATTTTCTCTACAAACACAGTCAAATTTAAAGATGTGGATATCGGCACAAAGTATCTAAAATAGTGAAATCCCAGTAAGAATCCAGTCTGGTATACATTGTGTGTGTGTGTGTGTGTGTGTGTGTGTGTGTGTGTGTGTGTGTGTGTGCGTGTTATTGATCAGTTGTCACTCAGTTGTCACAGGTGTATGGAGCCTGCCTGCCACTGTGTCCCATCCTAACGCATGGTTACCTGTTTTGTCACCCCCTTACAGCTCTGGACACCACCCCCCCTCACTTGCTACCCCCTCCCCTAAAAGGACTGTCTCTCTACCTCCTCACCCCTAGCTGTCTCTCTGTATGTCTGACTCTCTCCTCTTCCTCCTAAATGTGTTTTTCTCTCCTCTTCACATAGCTCCACCCGTCCTGCTAACCCCATCTCTCATCCTCTCACCTCTAACGCGCCCATCTCACCCTTCCTCCTTGCCCTCTCTCTCTCCCTCTCTCTCCCTCTCTCTCTCCCTCTCTCTCTCTCTCTCTCTCTCTCTCTCTCTCTCTCTCCCTCTCTCTCTCTCTCTCTCTCTCTCTCTCTCTCCCTCTCTCTCTCTCTCTCTCTCTCTCTCTCNTCTATCTATCTATCTATCTATCTCCCTCACGCTCCTTTCCTCCTGAAGTGACTCTCCTCCCCTGTTCTCCCCCCGACCCCCTCTCCCTCCTCCCCCACAGGGCCCCGTGCCTCCCGCCGACCCCTCCAAGGTGAAGGCGGCCGCCTCGGAAAAGAAGAAGCAGGAGTCACGCAAGGATAAGAAATAGGATACGGGGAGGGGCTGGGGCGGGCTCGCCAGCCGGCTGCTCCAGCCCGTACGCCAGGCGATGGCGAAGGCTCAGCCCAAGCAACAGCAGCGAACCATAGTCAGAAAAACAGCGAAGGTGGGGGGAGGAGGGGAGGACAGCTCAGGCCGGGTGCTGATGACCATCGAGCTGGAGCTGACCCGCAAAAATGGGGAGGAAGTGCCCGGTGGTGAGGGAGGGATAAGGAGGTCCAAACCACTTGGCCTCCTCTCCCACCTCGCCAACCAGCTCACCTTCAAATAATAGACCAATAGGGAGGCGGGTGAGGCCAAGGGGTGGGAGAGAGAGCCGTCGAGGATAAGCGAGTGGGACGTCTACTCAGAAGACAGCAGGAGAGTTAAACCACAAACCTACTTTACACCCACCACAACGCCAACCTGAGTCCCTGAATAAATCAAAATCAAATCATATCTTCTCTTGTCACAGGCTGACGAGTGTAGATGCAGCTATATGGGCCGAGATCTAAGATGTCGTGATAATCTCTTACACTATCCGGCACTCCGAGTACTTTTGTCAGGTCATAAGATATGCCATTTGAAGCGAGACCCTAAGACTGCTGGGTTTGATAACAAAATCTAAAAACCTGCTCCCCGTGTTTTGCCTTTCTGGTTCCTTTCATTGTGATCCTATCCACCGAAAAAGCTTTCTCCAAGTGCGTCCGATACGCATCATGGATCCCAAGCTGCAGGGACAAGCCAATTTGCTTTTTCTCGGCAGCACCGTGTCAAACTCTAACTTTCTCCCCTCACCCTGATCTTCATTCTTTTACCTCTCCTATCCCATTTCTTCCTCTTTCACTGTGAATTTCCTGACTTTCTTGTTAATTCAAATTACAGAAGTGATTTATATGCTAACTGCTCTATCCTGTTTCTCTTCTTCTCTCACTTCCCCTCCCTCTTTTCTTCCTTTTCTTTCTCCTATAGATAAAGGTCTGACTTCTCCATGACTGCCTCCACTCCTCTAGTCTGCTCCCTCCTTTTCTGCCCAGCCTGATGCAACCCCCATTATTTCCCATTATCTCTACTCTTTCAAGACAGCACTGGCTGTAAGAATAGTCCTACTATATCAGTGGCAACAGTGTCAAATAATTTTTACAACGTCTCATCGGAGACCCTATATGCACTCATTGGGCAAACTGTAAAACTGTTTAAGGCCTAACTACGCACATAACATCCTTAAGAGGAACCCGAAAGACATCCCTCTGTGTTTAGAGTACCCTGAATCTTCCCCCTTAATGTTTACGACTCAATCACACACACTGAGCGGAGCTGTGAGTGCACTCTGGACTTCAGAGAGAGAAAAAGAGAGACAGAGAAGGAGAGGAGAGTGATAGTGGGAGAGAAATATGATTCCTGCTCTCAGCCGGCGTAGATACAGGTTCAAGCCCTCGAGCTCGGGGTGATTCAATCCTCTCACATTTGAGCTAATGGAGGTTGTCGCCGTGTCCCTGCCCTGGCTAAAGGGAGCTATTTCTGGCCCTATAAGAGCGTACAGGCTTACTGTAACAGCTGCACATTTTTCAGCCAACAGGGTAGGGGTGGGGGAGTAAGAGAAAGAGGTGAGCAGGGTGGGTGGGGGGCGTGCCTGCTGTGCTGTTTGTGCCTGAGTGCATGAGGCTGTCCGCTGTTGACTCGACGGCCGGCGACTGACGACCTGGAATGACGTCACGGCCCCCGAGGGCTGGCGGACGCGCTCAGGAGTCTGACTAAGGGGCTTACCAGGTAGAGGAGCAGCTTCCGTGCTCTCAGAGTTATTTTAGGTCCAGTTAATCCGCCTGCGTGTTTCTCCTCGCCAACCCAGGGCTAATTATTTTAGCACGTGCTGGTAACGAGATATCTCTCTCTACATCTTCCCCTCTCCCTCCCTGCCTCCTCTGCTGTCTTCACTCCTCTGTTTTTCTCTTCATCTATGCCTTCCATCTTGGGATTCATCTCCTCCCTCCAAACCCCTGTTTCATTCCCTCTGTCCTTACGTCTTTGACTTCCTTTATCTCTTCCTCTTCCTGTCGTCTAGTGACTCTGCACTGCATTATTCCCCCACAGAAAAGGCCTATACACAATCCACTCCACTCTTTAAGCCTCTCCTTATCTGACTGCCAGGCCTACAGCTCAATGCTCTGCTCCTCTTTCCTCTCTCTTCTGTCTTTCCTCCTCCTTCTTGTCCTTCTTCTTCTCTTTTTCAAACTCGGTTATGGACATCTCTCTCCCCTCCCTCGGTCTTGCCCAATGACTGACGAACGCCCTCTCGCTTGCCCTTCAAAATGCCACCTCCCCCAAAGGCATGTGCCCTGCCAGCCCGCCTTCCCTCCTTCCTCCAACCCCTTACTGTCTTATTTCTGCTGGTTCGAATGCCGAAATGCTCTCCTCTGCCCCCTATTGGCAAAGGGAGGAAACACATGGGCAGAAATCCGCCTTTAGTTCTCACTGAAGACGCCAAACAGAAACTTAATCTAGCTAGCTCTCCTCCGGTCGCAAATACGACGCGTGTTTTATGTATATGTGTGTCTAGTTAAGAGTGTTAAAAATTAGATTTGATATAAAGCAAAAACAACAGTATGTCACCCTAAGTAAAGCAAATAATGTTTTCTGAGACATTTTTTACGTGTGTCCACATGTAAGAACATGTTTATTGAGGCAGGGAAGGAATGTAATTGTATTCAATGGAATATGTCATTATATTTCTGACCTTGTGTGTTATTGAAGGTACTGTGTGGCTGTGTCTTTGGTGCACGTGTTATTCCAAGACGAAGGGAAATTGAGGTTGTCGTGCGGTGTCAGAGGGAAGATGAGGGGTGGATAAGGGTTCGGTTAGCCTCAGATTTAGCGCGATGTGGCTGGGGAGAAAAAAAAAGGGGAGGAAGGTGCTTGCTGTGGGAGAAAGCTTTGGAGGAAGAGACTTATCTGCCGTGTTAAGCCAAGCCAAAAATCCGTATGTATCACTACAGATAGAGCCTGCTCTTCCCCCAGAGCTTTCTTTTAAAGGTGCTCCTTCCCCAACCCTGAGCCAAAGATGGATTGCGATCTGCGTGCTTGATATGCAGGGTGGATAGTGTAGACTTGAATGTTACTTTAAAATTCATAACGGGAATGGAGGTGCTAAAATCCACATCTTTATAACTGGAGATCTGTTTCACTAGTCGCTGTTTAACTATCCAGTCAAATGGATTAGTTAGAATGTTTTCTTCTTTTTTCAGCAAAGCCACACAGACACCTGACATAAGACAAACAGCATTAAAATGCCTTTTAAAAATGTTTTGTATGTATTATGAACTGTATTAGTCATAGTTGCACAATAACCTTCCTTTATTTGAAATGACTGGAGCTTCTTAATTTTTTTACATTTATTTTAATGCTTGTGATAATTCCAGAGCACTAACACCTTTTGATGACTCTGTATAATATGTTGTAAAGGGAACGTAAATAAATATTAAAGCCCCAAGCGCAGCTGTTGTCAACAGAAGACAAAGTAAACCCAGCTGAAAATGTTTACAGTGTTCTTTCTTTCAGTTCCAAGCATTGTGTAAATCTTTCACGAATGTCTGCCAACACATACTTTCATAAACTTCATAAGTCCTTCCAAAATGAGATATCCACCATTTGAAATATTTGAAAACTCTGCCTGATGGCTGGCATGAAAGTAAAACTCATGATGGAATAGCACTAGCCTTATAAGCTATCTGAAGACATTTGCATACACAATAAGAGCATTTTAGAGGACGTAATGTAGAGGTTTTAAATGCTGAACAATGACTACCAGGTGTTGGGTTTTTCTTTCACATACAGAAGTAATTCGGGTTTGGAATTACACTTTGAAACTCCTGCTTCATGGCAGCATGTGAGGACTAAAATGATTTCACCCCATCATGCCCTTTGTTACTACCAAAAAGTAATGATGATGAACTGAAAATAAATGCTCTGCGACCATTTACATCCCTTTCACATTTTACAGGGTGACAAAATGAGGTATAATTTTCTGAAAGGCTTCATTTTTTTGACTTGCAGCCTGGGTTCAGTGAGCGTACATAACCTTTTCAGATATGCGCTGCTGCCTTATAATCAGACAGTTACACACAGTACAACCACTGTCTTTAACCGTTGCCCACTGACCTGCTCAGCTGCAGCACTGGAATGGCTGGCTGAGGGGGTGGTGGCGAGCATTGCTGTCTGACAGATTGTCTGTTTTGATGCTACCACTTGGAGTCACCAAAGTCAGAAATGTTCAATGCCTACACATACTATTTGTAGAATTTATGTTATTATTTGGGAGGTACACATATTTGCTTTTTTGCTATGAGTTGAATGAGAAGACTCTCATGTCTGCATGTGCAGTATGGAGCTGGCGCCAGGAGCCTATTAGCTTAGCTTAACATAAAGACTGGAAGCAGGGGGAAACAGCTAGTCTAGCCTGGCTGTCCACAATGATATGCCTAGCAACACCTCCAGAGCTCACTAATTAACATGTTAACAGAAATGTAAAAGTGGCAATTTGTGGTTTTAGAGGGAGTTGTCGTCTTGTCGTCAGCATGAAGTTACCAGACAACAGCACATAATTCCCCCTAAAACCACACATTTTTACATTTCTGCACATGTATTTATTAAAACAAATGGCATAAGTGTCAATTAGTGAGCTTTATAAGTGCTGGATGTCATATTTTCAAACTTTGGACAGAACCAAGCCAGCTGTCTCTCTCTGCATCCAGTCTGTAACGCTAAGCTAGGGTAATCTAGGCTAATTCCCTCCTGGCTCTAGCTCCATACTTATCGCACAGAGAGTGATATTGATCTTCTTCTCATCTAAGTTTTGACAAGAAATTGAATAAGCACATTTCCCATAATGTTTATCTATTCCTTCAAATTATTCAATAATTGTTGTGTTGGTAACGTTTTTGTTCGTAGAAAAATGATGCAATCCAGGTGACGTTTACAGGTATGTGTTGCTTTCAGGCCATTCATCTGGGTGTCCTTGGGATGGATCATCGGCTGTCTGTCTACCACCGGATTGATAGTAAGACATTTTCAAAACCTATATATTGGGGCTTTAAGGCGAGACTACCGGTATGTAACTTTGCTGAAATGCAGTCACCAATTACAGGATAAAGACGCACCAAATTTTCCAAGATTCTCTTGAGTGAGTTGCTTGTTTTACTTGTGAACTAAAAGCATTGAAATGTTTTTGGTGACATGTTAAAATATATTGTAACAGTAGCACAAGTAGCAAAGAGTCATGAAGTCTGCAAACTGATGTAGTGATGTCAGTTAGCTAAACAACAATACCAAAAGTTAGCTAACATTAGCCACCATAAGCTACTTGTCATACCACATCATGTAAGGCTGTAGGGGCAAAAGCCCTGAGTGTATTGAATTGAGTAAGGGTTTTATTGCTTATACATTTGACTTTTTTGTGTGGAGAATTGTGTTAGGCTATTTATTTCAAAAGTGACATAGTCTCCCTTTAAGTTCAAGGCAAGAATACTAGCTTAACATAGTGTTAACTTTCTCATTCTCTTACTTCTTGACCCATTCAGGTTTAAATGGACCTGTTTGATTACTTCTCTGGCTTATCTTACTGCTAAAATTCAAATTTGTATATTGTTTGAAGTTTATTCATACAGAGTTTACATTATTTTGTTTTGTAACCTCTGGTGATGAGGACAATCAAGCAAACACACCCTTGAAAAAACTATTTAGTTGGAGTAAAAAATGGAAGAAACCTTGAAAAGGAGCACACTACAAGGGCTCATACATACATTAAAGTATACAGCTCATACAGGACTAGAAGCAAAGCTAGAGTCCAAAACGTAAAATCAACTCTAAAGGTAACTGGCAGCCAGTAAGAAGACATTTGGTACTTATCTGACACAGGATCATTTGCTGCATCTGTTGTGTGGGCGCAGTGGTGATGACCCACCTTATGTTCTAAATATGTTGGACCTTCACTGCTAATTGCAGTGTTGCTGTGGCTACGAGTTATTTGGATTCAAGTAGAAGAAAAGCATTAAAATAATGTTAACAGTTAACATCTTTGAGGATCAATTAACAAATGATTAAACAGGTTCTCACAGGATTTGTTTACAGAACAGACCTGAGGATTCAGTCTGTGCTCAGAATCCAAATACTCCGCTTCCTTTTCATTATTAATCTTGAGGGCCAAATTGGTCCCTCATTATCACGTTTGTTATAAATACTGCATGTTATGTAGAGTGCAGGGTTTCATTTGTTGTGTTGACAGCAGTGATTGATTGGCTGTTGTTCTCCACGGAACCGTGTGTGTTGTGTGTTGTGAGTGGGGCGGGGGACATATTGAGCAGGTGCAGGTACACACAGAAACCTCCTCTGTGTGTGAGTGTGTGTTTGGTAGTGGTGGTGGTGGGGTGGGGGGGCCTGGGTGCAGAGAAACCCTGCGATAGGAGTAGAGTAGTAGGGAGGGATAGGGTTGGGGGGTTTGTATGGCTCAGGTTACCCTGACAGGAGGGCGCAAAAAGAGAGGGAACGGGATGCTTGGTGTGGGGATGCCAGGCCCAAAAAAAGCCACCAGTGTCTTCCACAAGGGGTGGGGGCGGGAGGTCTCAGCTGTGGCCCCTGAGCGCTGTCCTTCACATTATAACCTGCCGACGCCTGAACGTCCAGCATGGGCAAAGGGGTAAGTTCTCTTCATTTTTTTAAAGAAACTCTTGTTTGTTCTAATTATCTCCATGTTTTTTTTATTACACTCAAGCCCTTCTTGTCGTAGCTGAAAGGATGAACATGACTGTGGCATTCTGCGTTGCTACTGTAGCTTATGTACAGTAACAGCATATGGCGTGGACATGCATCATGGAAAAATACTGAGATTTCTAAACGCGTATGCAGGGATTGATATCTCTGAGTATCAGAGTGCTCCTTCTTTTTTAAGACAGTAACATCTCCGGATGATGGCTTTTCTCCTTAATAAGTTTTGTTCCGGACTTGCTGTTTATTTGGGTAATTATGCTTTTATTCTCTCCATCAGGCCCATTCCATTTAGCTTTATGGTAGGACAGGCTGGTAATCTTCCTCACGCACAGTGGGGGGAAATTGCTATGCCAGACACATTTCAGGCACTCCATCGGCTCTGTGCTCCCTCTTTGGCTCTTTTTGATTACTTTTTCACTTGCTCACACTCTCCTCTCAGTCTCCTCGTGTATCCCTGCTTCACTGACATGCACACGTGCTGCTAAGAAGAGACTGACAGCAGCAGATGATTTCCATGATGCACCATTCTTCCAACTGTTCATGACACACACACACACTCGCTCGCACAAATGAGGAACTCGCACTATGAGAAAAAGTATTTTCTCCTCCATATTCAGTGAATGGTTTGCCAAAAGTGCCGGGAGATTGAAATGAACCAGCGTACACAAAGTCCATTGTGCTCGCACTGATGATGTACTATGTGGCTATGAATGTAAATGGCTAGGCACAATGTGGCTACAAGCATGTGACTTTTCCCTTACTTCCTGTGGAGGTTTGGGATGTTAGCCTACGGGCCTGATGTGTGGTAATCTCTCTCTCTTTCCCTCCAGTGTGGTGCCGAGAATGGGGGGAAGAGGAAGAAGAAGGACAGGGATTTGGATGAGCTGAAGAAGGAGGTGTCCTTGGTAAGAAAAAAACAAGCTGTCACTGTGCCAACCCACACTCGCTCTGCACAGTGATTGATTCCATCGCTGCTGCTCCCCAAATAGTGTTACGTCAAAGACACCAGGTTATTTAACAAGGCTATAAATGAAAACAGTGGCCCGTAAACAAAATGGCAATCCAGCCTGCTTAGTGTAGTCAGTTGTAGATGAGTTCTAAGCCAAGCCTGTCCTCTCATATCAGTTCTACCACCCTCTGGCTGCACTTCTTTGTACTCAGAAAGATACTGAATAATTTGTGGGCCACCAACAGTCTAGTGCAGTTTTTGTCTTATGCAGAGCTGTAGCTCTTTGAGGTGCTGTCAAAACGCAGCCAAGCGATGCCCATGAAAAGTAGGGTAAGTTTTGCTGCACGCAGTATCTCTGATAAAGCAGCTCTTGTCAATTATCAAGCTGGCCTGTGACTGATTAAAGAAAAGAATTCCTCGGATACTGCCAACACATTTAGTAACACTTGTGATTAAGTGTTGTATTTTACTTTCATCAGTCTGCCTCATGTACTTCTTCAGTTAGTGATTTCCTACATTTTTGTCCCAGAAATCCTATAAACAACCACCAGACAATGGCTGATCAATATTGGGTGAAGGGGCATATAAATAAAGCCTAACTAACTGTGTTGTGAACACTGGGGCATGTCGTTGATTGTGGCCAAAATCACTTTTCAGCTACATTTCATTGTGGTGCTCTCAGGCTACTGTGGATGTATCCCTGTCTTATTGTTGTATTGTTGAGTGAAGAAAGTAGCGCTTCATTCTGTGGGACTGACACCTTCCTGACAGCTGGTAGCTGACAGTTTTTGTTGCTACAATACCAAACTGCTCTTTAGTTACAGTGGGAAATATCTCGCGGTGGCATTTGGCCGGTTGCACAGGAATAATAATACAAACATGCCACCAAACAACACAATGAACCTAGAAACACAACAACACATCACTATGCTCTTTTTAAAAAAAGTGTTCTTTCACAGCAAACCTACAGTTTTCAATGAATCACATTTTCACTACTGGAGAACAGACCGTTTGCTCAGCACTACTTGGAGATGCAGTGGGAGTGGACATCACTCTTTGACCTTTTTGATCTGTCCGGAGGAATGAATCACATATATATATATATAAAGTCCCTGAATCTGTGTCAGATAGCGAGAGTAAAGCATTTCTCAGCAAGATGGAGGTGTGCAATGCATCAGAGCTGCGCCTTCACAATCTCTTTGACCATTACCCTGGTCAGTTATTAAACTTCCCTTTACAGCCGCAGCCACACTTCTTCAGTTGTGATTGGGATATATATATATAAATACATAAAACTGACTTGCTTCAGTTCACATACTGTAGTGTAACGTTGAATGTATTGCTGTAAAATAATATGTGCAGTTTCCCATTCATGATATATCCAAGACGAATTCCCTTTAAAATCATTTTACTGGGCAATTAAAATTACTATGATTCTGTTCACTGTTTCTGTTCCACTGAAGCACAAATAAAAACATTTATCCCTGCAGGACGACCACAGAATAGCTCTGGATGATCTGGGAAAACGCTATGGAGTGGACCTCACGCGGGTAACAACACACAAACACAAGCGCTCTCATTTATGCATGCACACTCGCACACAAACACACAACAGAGAGTTGTTGTAATATCTCCTGCAGAGATGGAATATATGCTCGCCCGTATTGGAAAGCAACATCCAAATTGAGACCAAGCATTGCTTTGGTCATGTTAGATCCACCGCTGCGTCACCAGCTCACCTTGAGCCTCATTCATCTTTAATCCCTCATTCACACACACACACACACACACACACACACACACACACACACACACACACACACACACACACACACACACATTTTGATGCAACAACTCCTACCATCCCATACACAGGCAGATACAAACACATCACAAAAGTCTTTATACTGTAAACACATGTGCTGCTTACCTTAAGTTTGGCATTGCAGGTGTAGTGAAACTGATTTGATCACAAGCTGTAAAAATGTTAAAAACCTGCTAAAGCTTGAAAGAGAGCCAATTTGT
The DNA here is from genome assembly GCA_002120245.1 of Maccullochella peelii. NCBI lineage: Eukaryota > Metazoa > Chordata > Actinopteri > Centrarchiformes > Percichthyidae > Maccullochella > Maccullochella peelii. Next base: position 32,702 of record LKNJ01000620.1, on the reverse strand, counting down.
TTCCAATATAATTAAATGATAGTATTTCAGGTTTTCTGTAAATTAGACCTTGACACTATTGGGCATAAAATCAGGAAAAAAATGTTAAATAAAGTTACCGTAGATGAGGAGAGTCACCCAGTTTATTATATTTGTGGTGTTAAATAGGCCAAGCAGGAATACTTGATGTTCTGCAACTGTAGCAGTAAAATTGCTTTTTAAGCCGCGGTGAAAATGGGGCCGTTGTGTTGTAATAAGATTCCCAGCGCATGCAGAAGGACATTCATTCCTAAAAATTGCTCTCCCTCAGGGCCTGACCAACGCTAGAGCTGTGGAGTTTCTGGCCAGGGATGGTCCAAACGCCTTGACCCCTCCCCCCACCACCCCGGAGTGGGTCAAGTTCTGCCGTCAGCTGTTCGGCGGCTTCTCCATCCTGCTCTGGATCGGTGCCATCCTCTGCTTCCTGGCCTACAGCATCCAGGTGGCCACAGAGGACAACGCGGCCAATGACAATGTGAGAAACGGCTTGTAAAGCATGCACGCATATGTACAAGCACACGCCTTACATGTTAATCACACACAGGGAGAGATGCAGGTAAAAGACAGCTACATTGTGCATTGTAATATACACTGAAGGGGTGAAAACTCCAAGTCATATCTGATCAAGGTGACCACTTCATCTTTCACTTCTCTAAAAAATCTCTGTGCTCTTGTACATTTCCAGAACATATGTGCATATGCCCCAATTTCTGAATTACATTTAATATCTTGGGGAAAGTTTAAGCCCAGCTTGCCTCTCAATAAGGTTGTATAAGGCAGCCTGTGTAATATTGGCATGGGCTGTGTGAGAATTTCTTCTAAGATAAATCTTCTAGCTAAAACAAATCTTAAATGACGTTTATTTTAACTTATAATTTCTGTGGAAGTAATTTGGTCAACAGAATTGTGTCAAATGATAACTCAGTATGATCATACCATCTGTCAATAAGACAATATCATAATTCCACTGAAAATCAATCAAGTTATCAAATTATTTCAAAGCCCTACACAAATATACACACATTTACTATACATATGTGAATGTCCTAACTTAAACCAAATCCTAACCCCTAATCTTCACGTTAAACCAGAGAAAGCGTCAAAATACTGGATTTTCCTTACTTTTCTTTTTCTTGTGGGGAGATTTTTTGATTTGACCTTTACTTAACCAGGATGGCCTCTTGAGATCTAAATCTCCTTTCCGAGAGTCCTGGCCAAAACAGCAACACAATTAGGTCACGTGAACCAACGCAGAGCACAACGTTCACTGAAGGAAATGGAGTAAGGGGAAAGGAAAACGAGGAAAACTCAAGGGCATTAAAATGGAAAAGGAAGCAAAAACATAAAAAGCCTTTAAAACACATTAAAACTCACTGTACACACTGAGTCCCTCACCCCACTCAGAGAGTGTGACGTAAAAACAACCGCTGACACTGGCATCATTCCTGGCATTAGCACGGATAACTACTCAGACCAACCGCTGATCAAATGGAGCCAAGCAGCCATCCATACTGTGCTTTATGGCTCTGAGTCATTATGCAATCGTTGTTCAGCGCTCTCCAAACCTCAGACAGCATTAAACCCTTGCATAATAGACAGTAACATACAGTAGATAGACACACGCACATGCACACACGTGATAACTTTAATCTCTCCACGATTTAATCTCTACATTCAGGACTGAGTATGTACAGCTGGATGCTCTGGTGAGCTACTTCAAAGCCCCGACTGCCTGCAGCTTTGGCACTTTGAGCCTTTGCATAATGTACAAGCAGTTATTTAAGATGAAACCACCCAGAATACAACTTTACACATTGCTGTTGTCAGATTAAATCTTAATTTTCATTTTTTTTATGTATTTATTGAGCTGAAAGGTCACATTGTCTTCTTCTGTTTACGAAAATGTTTTAGCATCCCCAGGCTTCTGAAAGTGCTGCCATGTTTTAAAATTCATGTCTGGAAATCAAGAAAATTTAAATTTCCTTTTTAAGTAGATCCAAATGTGGCACCTGCCTGGACAGATGTTGCTCCTACAAGAACAAATGTCTCCCGAAGCCAGGAGAGGCAAAAGAGCTGAGCTTACATCTGCAAAAACTATGTGTAGACAAAACCAGGAGCTGCAAACTGAACACTGAATTGGAGACAAATGTTGTAAAAACTGGAAAGTGTTTTTCTGAGGATACAGATGTATTTCCTGGTTCAGAAGAGTTTGCACTGCTACGGTAAAAAAAAAAGCGCATTGAAGCGTAAAAGAGCAAAACATTCTGTTGTTGCTGTCAAATGAAAGCAGCACCTTCCAAAAAGGAAACTTTTGATGGTTTAGGAATTTTATTTTCCAGGAGTCCAGGCCATACAGTACACCAGCTGGCAGATGCTTTCATCCAGAGTGCCTGGCTGTCTTGTTTGCATCAATGAGAGCTCAACAGATTTTGCACTGGTAAAACTGAAAATATTCACTGAAAATAAAATAAAATACACCAGAATAAATGTTCCCAGCTTTCAAATAACCATAAGTTTGAAAAGCCGAGCTCCAGTTCTGAAAGTGTCTCTTGGTGGCCTCACAGATCAGAGTCTCAGTTCTTGGTTCTCTGGGTTTGGGCGACAGATGTTCACTTGGTCTAACACTGAATGAACCATCCAAGATGACAGGAATAGTACACCAGAATTCAGCTCTAGGACGGCTTTTCCTTTTAAAGCTTCCACTAAGACTGAGGGCTTCACCAGGTTTGCTTGCTCTTAACTCTTCTCTTGCACTCTGCATTTAAGGTTTTGCTGTTTTAAAAACCGTTTCGAGGTTTGTAAATCCCCTTTTCCTACGCTTTAACATGCCTTACATGAACCAAACTAAGTCGATAATGACACAGACTCCCCCTGTGGCTTGGGTTTGCCCCCATTTCAGTTGTATCTGGGCGTGGTGTTGGCAACCGTGGTCATCGTCACCGGTTGTTTCTCCTACTTCCAAGAGGCCAAGAGCTCCCGAATCATGGACTCATTTAAGAAAATGGTGCCACAGGTAAGTTGATCTGTGTTTGGTGTAGTCTCAGAGCTTTCTGAATCAATAAGCTGTCCCTCAAGTAGGGCTTACACTCACTTGAGTGGAAACCTAATAAGCTTGCACAAAGAAAGAATAAATGTTTGAGCCAACTTTGGATTGTGAGTGTGTTTGCATAAAAACTCCCCTCACATTATCCACCTCTAGCACTTCGATTGCCTAATTCTTTAATCTATTTAGGCCCCTTTCACTCCCTCCTTGTCTCCTTTTCTCCCTACCTGTCTTTTCTCTCTCTTTTTCCTCTTCCTCTCTCTATCTCTCCCTTTCACATACCTCTACACCCTCTGGCTCTACTTTTTTTTTTTTTTTAATCGCTCTTCTCTCTCTTCCTCCGACTAAATCCTCTCTCTGTTCCCCAAACACTCTCTCCTTTTTTTTTTCCCATGCCAGCAAGCGCTGGTGATCCGGGAGGGGGAGAAGATGCAGATCAATGCCGAGCTTGTGGTGCAGGGAGATCTGGTGGAGATCAAAGGGGGAGACCGCATCCCAGCTGACCTTCGAGTGATCTCCTCCAGCGGATGCAAGGTAGGGGAGGGCTGCTGGGCTCAGCCCTGGGGAGCCTGGAGGTCTCAGTGGGATTACAGTAGCAACTTGCTTCTTTCTTTCTTTCTTTCTTTCTTTCTTTCAGAAGTCAGAGGATCCATAGTCACATGAATGTTTGTTGAAGTTTTGACCTACTCATTGTGAAAATTCAGTGAATCAACAAAGTTATTAGGATTAATTCTCTGGGGACCTTGGATATCGGTGCCAAACTTTCGTGGCAATCCACCACAGTTGTTCATATATTTCACCCCAAATACACAACATTAAGGTGGTGCTAGAAATATCAAGGGGAACATGAATGGCAATAGATATTTCAGTCTGGACCAAAGTGGTGGAGTAACTCATCGCCATTTCACAGAACAAATAGTTGTCATAAGGTAATCAGACACGTATCTACATTCTCACTTCCAGTTATTTCATATTTAATCAATTCATGTAAAGGGTCCACTTTTGCCAGTTTCTGTCAGAAACATTTCCTTTGACTCTCAAAATGTAGGTCAGAGTAAATTGAGTAAATTTCCTGGATGGTATCAAGCCTGGATTTTGATGCTGTGTAATAAGACTGTGGTGATCAGTGGTATAAATTTCTTCACTTATAGAGGAACGTGGGAAAAATCACGAACACCAGAAGATGGTTTTGACATGACAAGTGTGTTACATCACTGCACTTGTTGCTCATAAGTGCTGCTTCTTTCATTTCCACCCTGTCGGCACCTCCTCGCTCCCTCCTGTGTCTGTCCCTCAGTCTCGCTGGGTAACTCTCTTCTCCCCTCTCTCTCTGGGAAGGTGGACAACTCCTCTCTGACGGGAGAATCTGAGCCTCAGACTCGCTCCCCAGAGTTCACGCATGACAATCCTCTGGAGACCCGCAACATCTGTTTCTTTTCCACCAACTGTGTCGAGGGTCAGTAGGCCACATCTGGCCAAGATTGTCTCTTCTCGCCTCTAAATGACTTTTTTTTTAAGCCGTGTGGAGAGTTTTGCTTTACTGCCCAACCATCAGTATGTTTCACTGCATGATTCATCAGAACAACCATCCTTCCATCCTATAGTACACTGTGTCGTTATTGAATTTTGAATGCATAAAGATTATTAATGAGTGTTTCCATTTGAGATTCAGCCGATGGGGATTTTAGTTGGAATTTCAATCATCAAACGGTGATGCAGGAAGCATTTCAATGGGATATTCATATTAGAATCTGCCACTTCATCAATATCTACATCTAAATTCTAATGTAGGTTGTATAAAAAGTGAGCAGCTTGTCCCCAAAGTACAATACATTCATTTTGGGGGAAAAAAGATTTTTAAGTCTAATAATACTTAATAATAAATGGAGGATCCGGTTTGTAAATGCCATCATTTGTCAACCAATGATTTAGCTGCCGTTCAAAGTTCATTCTTGACCTTGGAAATAGTTGAGAAAACAATCCCACCACGAGGTTCATTTAGTAGCTGTTCAGAAGCTTTCAATCATATCACATAATCTTCAGTAGATGGAGTTGGAATTGTAGTGGTTAAAATTTCCTATTTTTCTTTTAACACTTTAAGGACTTCTTGTCTTTGTTGACTTAAAAGCTGAGATCCAGGATTCAATTGCATCATATCTCTAAAACAAATATAATACCAATACTGGCCTTTTTCAAAAATGTAATATCTGAATCAGTAATGAAATCTATATGTAGAGAGCGATGTTTAATCTGCTGTCTTATAGTCTGTTACTCATTTTGCTCCTTCTGTGTAGGTTGTGTTACAGGATCAATTCACACAAACAAAAAAAACAACCTGACCATATTTTCTCACTTAGTGGTGTCTAGCTGCGCAGATAGATTGGGTTTTATCAGCAATTTAAAAAAACTCAGTAGCAACATTTTCTTTCACAGATCTCGCTTTGAACAGTTTTCATTGGAACCACTTTCTACTGAACAAAATGTTTCTGTAAAAACTGCTGCTAGTGAGGTCTACGGATTACATTATTTGTATTTTACTTGATTCAGATTCTTTCCTCACTCACTTAGACCAGCATCTGCTCAGTCCACCCAACCATCAATCACCGGCCAACACCTGTAATTCACCTCCATCCATCACTACTCTTCATCCAGCCATCAACCCTCCTTCCTGTTTACAAAATACAGCACTCAACTCCTACAGTGTCTGACACACTGTTAACAGTCATTTATCTCTTTACATATTGCCCTGAGAAACACATACACATTTCACTAAAGCAGTAAGAGCATTGGGTCACCCAGCTGAGAGCTGTACTTTACACCTTGTGATCTGTAATCTCATGATAACATGTTTAAAGAGCTCTCAAAAAGAAAATAGACACCATTTGAAAAAAAACTACTTGACTACTGTGACAAACTGATGGTTGGTAACAAATAAAAATGCATGGTGTAACTGTTTAACTGATGCTTTTGTCCAGAGAGACTACTAACAGTGGATCATCCCTCCCTCTCAGGTACGGCCCGTGGCATCGTGATAGCCACTGGCGACCGAACAGTGATGGGTCGCATCGCCACGCTGGCATCAGAGCTTGAAGTCCGCCGTACGCCCATCAACATAGAGATTGAACATTTCATCCACCTCATCACGGGAGTGGCTGTCTTCCTGGGCGTGAGCTTCTTCATCCTGTCCCTCGTGCTGGGCTACACCTGGCTAGAGGCCGTCATCTTCCTCATTGGCATCATCGTGGCGAACGTGCCTGAGGGACTGCTGGCTACTGTCACTGTGAGTAAGTGTGCGTGTGAGTCTGATTATCACCAAAAAAGATCTGGATTTTTTTTTAAAAAGGGAGCAGATCAGTTAAAACGGTTTTTAATGGGATTTTGTGTCCCAGCAGACCCTCATCTTGTTTCTGCTGCAAGATGTGCGCTTCAGTTTGCAATAAAGAAGGTCGCCTTGTAGCAAGGACAGGCCATAATATGCTTCTGAGAATAGAAGGTGAACAGTACCATGGGGAAAAGTCTCTACACAAACAAAGAAAAAGAAAAAGAGTGTTTGTGTTATCTGGAATTATTTTTTATTTTCATTATGTGCATGTTTTTTTAATTAGATTTTTACTTTGAGAGAGAAATTTTACAAAATAAACTAAACCGAGCCATACTAATGAGTCGTGTGAAGATGGAAGGTGATTGGTGGGAGGAGTGTTGTATGTGGGTGGGGCTTGATTTGTTATGATGCAAATTAGTAGCTTTTGGTTTTATGTATACATTATGATTAGCATGTGTATAGAGCACAGATCTTTCTGACAGTGGTCACATTAAGAAGAGGTGTAACTGATAACATTATTAATGCTTGCACTCCATTTAAAGCTGTATTAATGAACTTTTTGGTCATTTGGGGGCACAGTAATCTGACATGTTATCACCTTCTTAAGTTACGGCGAACATGTTGGCAAACAATTGCCTATTTACACATCCAGCAGGCACAGAGCAACATTAGCATTCATTTGGTGTCCTTTTTATGGCCGCCCAACAAATATATGTCTAATATTCACTCTCCTTTTAGCTCTGTTTTGGTCTCTTCTGTCTGGCTCATTGGCTGCTAGATGTATGACTTTCTTTACCAGGTATAATCTCTAACTTTGTCTGCTGTTTGTACCTGTGCAGGTAACTTACAGTGGGTTAATGAGCTTGTTGGCTGCTGGAAATGGGACTAAAGTTTGTGTGCCTGAAAACCAAAATAATGAACTAAAAGAGGCATAAAAGCTCTTTTGAAGTAAGGGGGAAATGCAGAGTTAGGTGTTAATTAATTCCCAATGGGTTTGTCGTCTTGAGCAGCTGTTTCCTCATTGCATGCAGTAATTTGATCCACTGTTAACATAAAAATATTGATTAGTGCAGCTTTAAGCCAGCTCTAACCCTGATATTGTGCCTGCTGGCTCACTGTCATGGCTTACTGGCACACCTAAATGGAACGGAGCCATCATCAATGTTATTAGTTACACCTGTGCTTTTTCTAACTCTAATTTACCCTCAGTTAATGTTAGCTGTAGCTCTAATGATACTACAGAACACAACACAGCAGAGCAGGTGATTTATCACTCACTGTTGAAGTTGCTCAAATGCTGGAGTGCATCTAACTTTTTCTGCAACAATAAACAAAGTGTGAGCTGATGTGGATGCCAGCTGGCATTTGAAATGCCATCAGTCGACATTTCACTGGTCCCAGAAAATAAATTAGCTTCCAGTGCCTGGTTTCTTTAGTTTCTTTGGCTTTAAACACACCATGAGTTGTGCGTGGAAATGTTTGTTTGTGCTTGTGCTGCATTTGTTGCTGAGAAATTTGGTCAGCTTGAATTAATGTGTGTTGATGTGTCTCTTACAACATATGGAATGTGTCTATTCATCGGATCTTTATGTTCCTGTGCACCTGCTGTTAACCAGCCAACCAAATACACACACAGTCCAACACACTCATATGTTGTAAGACACCTGGACCACGCATGGTTTCATAGGCACAAACACTTGAACGCACCGGTGCGTACACATGCTCTCTCCCCTCCTCGACTAACAATCATCCATCCTCGCCTTTCCTCTCTTCCCCTCTTTCCTCCCTCCTTCACTCCCCCCCTACTCTTCCTCCCCCTCACCTCCTGCCGTCCTCCCAGGTGTGTCTGACTCTCACTGCCAAGCGAATGGCCAAGAAGAACTGTCTGGTGAAGAACCTCGAGGCCGTAGAGACTCTCGGCTCCACCTCCACCATCTGCTCCGACAAGACGGGCACGCTGACCCAGAACCGCATGACCGTGGCCCACATGTGGTTCGACAACCAGATCCATGAGGCTGACACCACCGAGGACCAGACTGGTAAGACAGAGAGAGAGGGAGAAAAGAAAGGGAGGAGCAGCAACAGAGGAAGAGGGGATGGAGAGAGCCTGGAGGAAAGAGGGAGTGACTGAGAGATATAAAGAGGAGATTGGAGAGTGTGCGGGAATGCAGAGGGGGAGTGTGACCACCTGCCGAAATTCATCTGTCCAATGTTCACGCCGCCAACCGACATTGCTGTTTGCACTACCGCTTGGATTAATTGAACAGCGGTATGCAGTGGGCGTCACAACCCTCAGCTACAAACATGTCTTTTCCCAGAGTTTCTCAGCAAGGCTGCTGCTGTGGAACCAATCAGATTCCTGTCTCCTACCAAAAAGCGAACAAATGCAGCCAAATTTCAAAGAAGCATTTAGCAATAACCAAAAGATTTGGGAAAAAAAACAAATGGATCTTCTATGCATACCAATGAGTATTGAGTCAGACGATTGTGCAATCATACAATGAATAGCCAGCAGTGCTGACAAAAGCTGTACAGCTGAAACAGTGCAAGTGCTGAAGAAAAACACAGCGTATTCATTTTTCAAGAGTACAGGCTCTTTTTGCAGCTGTTGCAGGTTTTTGAGCCTTTTGCACCTCGCTTTGTCAAGTTCAACAACTCCAGCCACAGTTTGCCACTGTGTACTGTATGTTGCATGACAATATCATATTCTGTTTTCACAACAGCAGTGACAGTGACCACTCTAGAGAGTCTAGGCTAAAATGAAAAATGAATGCACAGGCCGGCAGCAGAGTGAGGGTCACTGTCAGTTCAGTTGGGAGGGAGGGATGAAATTTTGATGCGAAAAATTTCCGAACAGCTTTTGTTTTTCGAGACATTCTGGTTAAAAATGAATACCATTTTTCAGACTTGGGAATTGAAAATCACTCTTGTCAAGAAAAAGGTGATTGCTCAACTTAACTGACCTCTGTTATTTAGCTACAATATACAGTGCTGCTCTGTGAACCGAGAGTTAAGTCAGTAGCATAAATACTGCATGAGTCCTACTTAAAAAAAAAAAAGTCTAACACAGCTCCCTCTGCTATTCTCGCAGGTTTGGGTTTTGACAAGAGCTCTGCTACTTGGGCTGCTCTGTCTCGCGTGGCCGCCCTCTGCAACAGAGCTGATTTCAAAGCTGGACAGGAGAACCTTCCCGTCGTGATGGTATAAACCTCCACCGAGCACAGACACTACAACAGCAGCTTTCCAAACTTTTGCATTGATGCTTCAGTCTCATCAATTATCTCTACTCTCTAAAGCAGTGGGGTACAAACAGGTTTAGTGTAATCCAAGGACGTTATAAGCAGGCCTTGTTAGATTTGGATCAAATAATGCATGCACATTATTCATAAGACATGATTTTTGCCTACATGGTTTGCCGGTAGGGTGAAGTTAACGACATCAGGGCAGTGTCAGGTGAGCTGTCACTCAAAACTTAGCAGTGGTGGAAGAAGTATTCAGATAATTTCAGTCTCTCAATCTTGTCTATCCCATAACAGGACTGAAAACGACTGTTAATTTCTCCTACTAACAAGTATTGTCTTTGTGGCCAAAGCCTGATATAGCTAATTCCTCCACTACTGTCCAAAACCAATTAAAAACACATAAAAGAGCCATACCTTTACGCTTGGGTGACATATTTCTTTACCTCACTGAGCACAGCTGGAGTAGCATACCTTTTCGAAGTCTCTTTAGGGGTTTTGTTGATAATTTTAAATGGATAAAATAACGTCAGCCTTATCCTTTAGGTTAAAGTACGACAAAATACAAATGAACAGCAGCATTAGCAGCAACATATGCTACATTTTACAGTAGAAGTAAAAGTGCTCATTAGGCACATTAGCACTTTTCAGATAATTATATTACCTTATACTAATGTAAGCAACATTTTAATGTTGTAACTGGTCCAAATGGAGCTGTTTGTAATGACTCTATATACTATTGGGCAGTGGTGGAGGAAATATTCAGACCCTGGTGGAGCAAATTTGAAGTACTTCACATACCATATGGCAGTTTAATCTATAGCAGTGTATCTTATTTTATAAACTGATCATATCGGTTTGTATTCAACATATTAATCTGAAAAATAACAAGTAACTAGTAGTTGTCATATAAATCTAGTGAAGTTAAAAGTGTTTCCCTCTGAAATGTAGTGGAGTACTGTTATAAAATTGATTTTTTATTAATGAAAATACAGTAAAAGTACTTAGTTACATTCCACCACTGCTATTTATTGGTTTAAAACAATGCATCATATTTTATAAATGATTCAATGTTTCTTTTCTTTTAATCAAAGTAGCTTGCAACTACAGCTGTCGAATGAATGTAGTGGAGCAAAAGTACAATATTTCCCTCTGAAATGTTGTGAAGTACAGTACTTGAGTAAATGTACTTTGTATTATTTTCTGTGGCCAGCTGAGCCTCACCCACAGAGCACCCACAGGGACAAAAACAACCCATAAAAATAATTTGTCAATACCACTTGACACAGGTGCTTTGCACACACTGGCTTACATGCTTAGCCTCCCTCTCACACATAAACACACGCACACAGGCGATAATCCAATGCACCGCTGGAAATAACTCCCCCACACTGATACACAAACACACACACTGCTGGGTAGCTAAGTCAATAATATCCCAGTGTTCTACCAACCACTATCCTCCAACCTGTGCTACATTGACCTGAAAAAATTCCCTGCATGGCTCTCAGCGACAGGGATTACAGCTTCTTGACTCCAGTGGGAGCAGACCCTGCCGCTGCAGCCACTCCGCCCCTCAAGGTGCCCAGGCTTCCTCCCTACATTAAGTAACAGCCATATCTCCTGACAGCACTCAAACACAGTAGTCAAGGCCCAGGCTCCGCTACCATTACATGAACAAGTCCCCATCTGCACCCGCATAAACAGAGAAATGGAATTTCCTTGGTCTATTTATTCATTCATGAAAAGGCACAAACAAGGACAAATCTTGCGGAGCGCGTGTCCTTGTTTTGCGGCTGTTCATGAATGAATAAACAGGAACAAAGAGAAATCTCTTGTCTTGGTTCGGCCTCCATTTGTATATGGGGCGTCAGGTCAATCAGTTCAGCATGGATTTTATTAAATTGGCTCCAAGAGCAGTGATTATTATGGAATTTTTATCGAGGGGGATTTTACAGGTTATCAGAAGAGAAGTTTCTTTCTAAATGATTCAAGTACCGCACAAGCAACTTTGTCACACAGGCTGAAGCAGATAAACCTGCAAAAACCACAAAAACAAATATCGAGCTTACAAACGGGGATAATTCAATTCTGAGCCTTGCAAAATAGGCCTCTTTACCATCTGTGTGTGGATGTCTACATGTGCAAATAGTCTGCACATTCAAATTCATGGACCTTTTCTGAATGTTAAAATGTATAACTTACATTTAAACGTACCGAAAAAGATCACAAGTATTTGCACAACAGGTTTTTATGGGTTGTATACTGCTATGTTTAATTACTCTAAAACTACAGATTATGTGTTTTCCTCAGTGATCAAATTTGGCCTCTTCTCCCTGAAAAAGCACCCAGTGTCAGTATATTGTGTGTATATATAAGACTTCTGAACACCACTCTAAACATAAATGGACCACACAAAACAAATGATGAAGTTTTAATTCCTTTGAGCATTTATTTACTCGTTAGCTTCAATCTTAGCAACCACTTTGCTATTGATTATTGCCTATAGGCAACAGTCTAATGTGTTCCTGCAGCAATATTTATCTCCAACAGGATGTGAACTCTTCATATCCAGAGCCTTTTACATCCATATCCTTAGAAAATGCCCTTAAGAAACCTTGCAAACGGCACACCTGGCCGACTAATCAGTTATATTTTTCCAGAAGAAAATGAGCTGATTTAATCAAATTATTCTCCTAAACTGAAAAAGGAAACTAGGTTTTGCACTTTCATTATTTTTACATTAAATTGTTACATAACTTAGAAAACAATGTTGTGGCCAGCTAACAAGCGTTAGTGCTGCAGATGATACTCAGCTACCTGCATCATTCATGAAAACCATAATGGAAGTAAAGAAAGTCGTCTCAGGTACCACTTTAATCAGTTAAAGCTCCCTTCCACCGAAGTGCGATAAACACAGGCAGTGAGACAGACAACACTCATTTCTCAATATGCATATGTGAGTGACTGTGCTAATGTGCCGCTGTGTGTGTTTCCCCAGAGGGAGACAGCGGGGGATGCGTCGGAGTCAGCTCTGTTGAAATGCATCGAGTTGTGCTGTGGGCATGTGCGTGAGATGAGAGCCAGAAACCCCAAAGTGGTAGAAGTCCCCTTCAACTCCACCAACAAGTACCAGGTACTGCATGGGACTAATGTGTTGTGCTGGAAGTGCTGCTGATGCAACTCTACAATGAAATCCTAACATCCTTTTACAGATTATTTGATGGTCACTGTACATTTTACAAATACAATTTTTTAAGTACTTAAAGTATGTATCTTTAAAACTTTGACATTTTAATTTATTGTAAATCTTAATTTGTATTGAATGCATTTATTCTTTTTTGACAATTTTGTTAGTGCTCTTTAAACTGACAATATTATGATATTCTAAAAGATGTATTTCCCAGAGTTGGAAACCATTTTACTATTTTACTGCACACTATAGGTCACGGGCACTTCTGAAAGGTCTTAAGTTAAGCTGCATGCTTTGTTACATCCTGCAGGAGTCGACAGCAACACTGGCAAAAATTAAAAGTTAATATTGATCGATGAAAAAGTCATCACGTTGCGCTTTAACACCCTGCACCGCAGCAATTAAGGCAGGGGGAATGCTTCTGCTTTCCACACCCAGTCTTTCCCATCCTGTCTGGAGATTTGAACCAGCATATGAATAACACAACAGTGATGTTGAAGCAAACAAAGGACTTCCTGAATGTATTTTGTGCACCTGTTCCCTGACTTAAAATAGGAACGTCTGTGTTGAGGGGGAAAAAAAAGCAATTTTGCTCTGGTTTTCTGAGATTAGATATGCTGTGACTCAGATACAAATTACCTTGGGTAGTGCTTGTGTGTGTGTGTGTGTGTGTGTGTGTGTGTGTGTGTGTGTGTGTGTGTGTGTATGTGTTGGGGGGAGGTGTAGTGCAAGGTGTAACACCACAGGAATACATGTGAGAGTGTGAATGAATGCTCCTTCAATACAGGGAATACATATGACTTACAATGTGCACTCAGTCAAGCCAGCTTCGATAAGACTTTAATTTCAAACCACTTGGAAAAATATGACACCAACTCCCAAAAAATGATTGCTTGCATGAACGTGAAATTCATTGTTGAGTGTCACTAAGGAGCACGTCTGTCTTGAGCCTTTTTCTTACGAAAACAGAAACATTTTAGAGCAGCAAGAAACAGCCAGCAATAAACTAGGTCTCGTTTCAAAAATAAATCCTGTCATGTTCCTGTCCTCCTCCCCTTTCTTCAAGCTCTCTGTCCATGAAGTGGAGGACAATCCCTCTGGTCATATTCTGGTCATGAAGGGAGCGCCAGAGAGAATCTTGGACAGGTTGGTTAATCAATAATGGATCTATTATACAGTATGTCTCACAAGTAAGGTAGCACAATTTATTTTTTACCTGTTTTTCATTTCTTCTCTTTAAAGGAATGACAATATTCTATGTGTTTTTTTATTGTTAACAAATCCCATGAAAAGATTGAAATCAACTGCAAATTGATCCTAGTAACAAGTATTATTATTATTGTCTGTGTATCCGAAACCTGACATAGCTTATTCCTCTGTGCCATGTTCGTCCACTGTTGACTTGTTCCTTCATCACCATGAACATGGACACTGTAGTTTATTTTGAGTTGGTCCTACATACACCGTCTTGCTGCCATAATTACTCACTAAAGCACCAAATGTGTATTAATCCGCTGGTGAAAAAAGTCCTCAACAACTTCACTATTTACTCCTATTGGAGTAATGTTTTAAAAACTACAGTGCCCGGCAGTTTTTAAAAATGACTTTCCCTTTTTAAAAAACAATTAAACTATACAGTATATTTGTGACCTGTTTCAGTAGGAACTACTGGGCTTGGGGCTGAGAGCCACAGAGAGGGTAGGGAAATCACACTTTGGTGGTTTTGGTCCTTTCAGTGAATTTGTTGAAAATGAGAAAAATATGGAATAACACCAGTCTTATCCTTTAAATATCTTTATTACATATGAATGGCATGGAGGTGGGACTGAGATGCTGAAGTGCCCAATTTTTATATTTCTGTGCCCAAATGGGACACTATCGGGCTTCATTTTGGCCATATTGTCACACTTTGTATCATGTAACATCAATCATGTTTCATCAAGTAACATCATCATGTTGGCACAAGTCTGGCCCAGTTTCCCTGGGTGGTCAGCCCAAATACTCCTCTGCTGGGTCCAGTTGTCCTTTCGGTCAGATCAAATGCCCACCAACTGTGACTTTGTGCAACAATGAACCCTAAAGCAGAGTATAACTTATTGTGGGTATCATTGATATCATGTTAATTGTATTCAAATTTAGTCTCGTATTAAAAATCACAAACAATGCTTGTCTGAGAGCACAGATGATGTATTTTATTGAACTGGGGGTCACACCTTGTTACTCACCGTGTGTTTTTACCTCTATATCAACTATTATCACTGATTGATTTTTAGGTTTAGTTTGCTCCTGTTGTTTTACAGCAGTTTGTTAACACAGTTCTCTACAGATAGAGATTATTTTATCAACAGTAGTAGCAGCAGCGGTAAACGTATTATTAATGAATGTTTTACAGGTGCAGTACTATTATGATGCATGGCCAGGAGCATCCACTCGATGAAAACTGGAGAGAAGCTTTCCAGAATGCCTACATGGAGCTGGGAGGACTGGGAGAGAGAGTGCTTGGTATGTTTTGTGGCATCAGCTCAAAGCTCATAATGCAAAGCTGTAAGGCTGTTAATTTAATTCAGGTGAAACTCTGCACTAAACTCGAATATAATTTGTACATGAAATAACATTTTCCCATGTAAAATGCCATAGACACATTTTGGGTAATTTTGGGTAAAAAAAAAACAACAACCCAAAAACATTACCTGAAATTCAACTTTCAATATCTTTCAATAAGTGTTCAGCATCCAGACTGTAAATGTCATCATTTTGACAACCAAGGAAAAAAAAGTTGCCTGACATCTTTTAACAAGTGCCATAGGTAATAATTATGTGCTATCATCATTTTGTTAGAGTAGCTGTCACTTTTTCAAACAGTGAAATGTGGAATAGTGCCATTTTTGGAGCAAAAACTCCTGTGAAATCATGTAAATTATTAAACCTCAGTTATGCCTTGGGTGATGATGATGATGGGTTTTGTGTTTCATGACAAAGAAAGGTTTCTCCACTTTTAGACTGAGCCTGTTTTTTTGGGGTGGGGGGGTTTCTCATCAGAAGCATTTTATTTTGCTTTGCTCTATAGGGGTTCAAGAGATACATATTTCAAGGGCTGTGGGTCATGAATTAATAAAAGTGGCTGATTCAATTTGTATTTCAGACCTGCAACCTCCAAATCTACATCTAAAATTAAAAATGATTTGTATGCATACTGTAAGGTAAAGGATCATTGTAGCCAGAGGACGGTGTGTTTTCTGAAGGTGTCTTTGAGAGCCTTCAGACCTCTTTATATTTACATTTCTTTGTAGTGTTTTACTGTAAATTGCTACAGAAAAGTACAGAGGATCCTTATTGTTTGATGGATGTTTTGGACTTGAAATGTCCTTAGGGTCATGCTCTACTTTATAAAGTACCAGATAAATTGTCAGTTGATGTCAAAACAACAAGTTTTTGTTTTTTTTCTCCAATAACTCCAGTATACTTTGAGATGTCATTTCAGTCAGTTATGAACGATCACCTCACTAATCCCTCTTCTCTTGCAGGCTTCTGCCACTTGAATCTGTCTTCATCCAAGTTCCCTCGAGGATTCACCTTCGACTGCGACGACATGAACTTCCCCACGGAGCAGCTCTGCTTCCTGGGTCTCATCTCCATGATTGATCCGCCGCGTGCCGCTGTGCCTGACGCAGTGGGTAAATGCCGCTCTGCTGGTATCAAGGTAATTGGTTCCACAGATTCACCCTCTTTATTGTAGTTCCTGAAAAGTCTTTTCCTGGAGATACATTTATCTGGCTTTTTAGAGGAGACATTTGCATGTCAAATGTCTTTTCAAATCACAAAATGGAGTCCAAATGACAACCAATCACTACAAGTGGCCCTGATAAGTGATACTCTATGGATAAATGAAGTTCTGTTGCTTAGAGGAAGCGGCTGATAACATATTCAGGGTAAACACTCCAAAGTAACAGAACCATGGTGAACTTTTGTTCAGAGGCTGTATGCTCATCTTTCCCAGGTATGACTGTCTTTGATGAAGAAATGAGTGACAACAATAGGAATAAATGTAATTCTCAGATGGGAAAATGATTCAGTCGTCGTGGGATCAGAAATTACAAACTCTTGAGAAGAGCTGAAACTTTTGATGTGAAAATAAAAAGCAACGACAGACGACAAAGGATGAACTCAGTATATTCCAATGTCAATTTTAGAAAAGGTTCCTTTTTGTGAAATGCAGATTCAGTACATTTTCTTTATATGTTAATCAACTGCAAAAACACACAGAGCAGATGTTTTGTCAGAAGAGTAATAAGCCGGGCCGCAGGAAGGTTAAACAACTTCCAACAGAGATAAAAATGGATAATAAGTAGAATGACTCATTCTAATTTTGGGGGAAGAACTACAAATATGGGAAAGGGATTCTGCACATTTAATTTCAGGTACAGTAGTTATCGTGCTTCCTGTGATGATGAATTTTTGAAAGCCGCACTGTAATTGGCTTAAGTGAAGGAAATGGTTGAGTAGTTTGCGCTTTAAAAAAAGGCTACAAAACTGATGACACGTCTGATAAATTTCTAAAATCACAACGTTTCCTGAGAGTGAGTTTTAGTTGCAATATATCAACTTTGTTTTGACTGAGGCATTATGGTGGGATCGAAACATTGTCTATTTGAATAGATTTGTTTGTTTGTATAATTATACTTCTCCTGTAAGTCTAAGTCATCATATTATAGGTTTATTTAATGTTTTAAAAAATGAGTACGGAAAGCAAGATTTTGTCTTCAAATGGTATATATTACATATCGCAATGTACAAGGAAGACTTCATCATGACAAATCAACTTTTTTTAGAGAGCTTTTGAGTGGGTAAATAGAGGCTCTCTTCCGTCGTTATTTATACAGATAATTAAACACCTAAACTCAAAACTAACTGGGATTTAAAGTGGTTGATATGATTGTTAGAATTTTATTCTATGCAGATGATATCATTTTACTAGCCGTGACGAGGTGTGTCAACATGCTTCATGTAACTGCTGTAGTATTGTCTGATTGAGCTGAAAGACACAATTTTGTACATACATATATACACAGATGCATTTCCTCATATCTGAACCAATGAGGAAACTAGAGCACATGACTCTGTTGATTTAATTACTTTTTAATGGATGTGGTACTAATGTTTCAGTGCAATCTGCCTCCTCGGCCCACAGCCTCATTCCAAAAGGCTTTAGTGCAATATGTAGTGCTCTATCTTTATTGTACCTTCATTCAGCCTGTGTATGTCCTGCTGTAGATTATGGTGGTGTTGGGTATTTCAAAAATGTACTCCATATGACAAATTATTACTTAACGTTTCATGCAAGGTTCAGATGCAATATACCAGGTATTCAAAATAAGTAATTCCTTGCGGTTTATCTGGATGCAGTTATGGTGTGAACCTAAACTATAAGCATGTTATCCTCATATGATATGATATGTCTATATATCAGAACCATGTACATGTTTCACAAATCCTGCCCCAAAATCAGAGTTTACTTTCACTTTTTTATTTTATTTATTTAGTTTTATGACTCTTTGGCCACAGAAATAGAAAAAGGTATATTCATAAGTAACCCAGACATGGACAGATTTTGGAGAAACTCAGAATCAAACCCCATTATACAGCATGTTCTATTGTCACTTATGTGATAAAATGAGAGGAGAGCTTTTTAGTCAAGTCTGCTTCTATCGGTTTCTTTTATTTGGATTATTCCAAAAAAAAAATTGGACAAGAAGCAGCTTGCAATACACACTAAAACTAAGCACTATAACTATGGAAGGGATATGAAAATATGCTGCCTGAAACCAGTCATATGACATTGTTAACCTGTTGCAAGTGTACTGGGGGTCGATGAATGAGGATGAGCAAGTATTTTGGGAAGTTTTACCAGCCAGCCTATGCAGAATACGGTGATCATAGACATATTCCGCTCTTGTTTTTGGTCACAATCCCACTATGTTGCCTATGGGAAAACACCAAACAAGATTTTTGTTGGAGTTTACTGCCAGATTTGAACCCCTAATAGCGCCATTCTTTTCCAGTGTAACTACACAACACACTTTGGATGACATATGGACCCTAAAGGCCCATACTGCACTGTAGTTCAAGCATGCTTTGACACATGACATATAGACGAGGTTTAATGTGATAATGCTCTGTGATTTATGGGACCTTCTGTCTGCGGTCAGGTGATCATGGTAACAGGGGACCACCCAATCACAGCCAAGGCCATCGCTAAAGGTGTGGGCATCATCTCTGAGGGCAACGAGACGGTTGATGACATTGCTGAGAGACTGAACATCCCTCTGAGCCAAGTTAACCCCAGGTGTGTGAGTGTGTCAGAGGAGGTTTAGGCTGTGTGCTCAAGAGTTTTTGTTTGACTGTGTCTGTGTTTGAGTATGTGGACAGCGATGTGCCTACAGGATGTATGTGCACGCAAGGTTGTGAGAAATAGCTCAACATTTTGGGAAATATATTTATTCGAGAGTTAGATGAGAAGATCAATACCACTCTCGTATCTGCCCGTTGAATATGAAGCTGGAGCCAGCAGCTGTTTAGCTTAGCTTTCTGTAAAGACCGGAAACAGGGGGAAACAGCTGGCCCAGCTCTGTCCGAAGGTAACAAAACACGCCTCTAACAGACACCTCTAAAGCTCACTAATGAACACGTCATATTCCATTTGTTTAAGGCAAAAGTAATTTAAAAGCGAATAAAAGGAAGAAATCTCAGGAAGAGCAACAAAGAAAGGGATCCCTTTTCCTGGAAGGACAGACGTGCAATAGATTCCATGTGCACAGAGTAGATAGAAATAACAATAGTAAAGTCACAATATGGAAAATCAGAATGACAAGAGGCTCTGCCAAGAAATAGTCTAGCACGTAACGCCCAGTAAAAGCACATATTATCATTTTAACACATTGGTTTTTGTACAGATTGTAGGCGGATTTTGTTGCCTTTGGCCAGAGCCAGGCTGGCTGTTTCCCCCCTGTTTCCAGTCTTTATGCTAAGCTAAGCTAACCACCTGACTGCTCCAGTTTCATTCTGAACAGACAGACATGAGAGTGGTATCGATTTTCTTATCCAACTCTGCAAAAAAGTGAATACCCAAAATGTCAAACTGTTTCTTTAAGACAGAAAGCATGAAAAAGTGTATGTTTCCTGCCAGTGGAGTGTGTGTGTGTGTGTGTGTGTGTGTGTGTGTGTGTGTGTGTGTGTGTGTGTGTGTGTGTGTGACTCGAGGAGAAAGCAAGAAAATGTCAATGCTTCCTTCTGCATAATTGCCCCCTGATATCACTGGCTCCTTACTGTGTTTGTGTGTGTGCATATGTGTGTGTTTCCCAGGGACGCCAAGGCTTGTGTGGTGCACGGCTCGGACCTAAAGGACATGAGCGCCGAGTACCTGGACGACCTGCTGAGGAACCACACTGAGATAGTGTTCGCTCGCACCTCTCCTCAGCAGAAGCTCATCATAGTGGAGGGGTGCCAGAGACAGGTCAATGGACAGGAGTGTGTGAATGTGTGTGTGTTTGGGCCTTTCCGAGAGTGTATATACAGCATAACACATAACGATGTGTGTGTTTATATGGTTGAATGTAAGCATGTGCGTGTTTGCGATAAAGTCTGCATGAATGCTTGAATGTGTCTGTTTAAGTGTGGAAGCATGGTTAAATACAGGTGTGTGTATGTGAATGCATGTGTGTGTGTCCCTGCCATTTAAGGCTGAATACAGTTTACTGTGTGTGTAACTGTTTGTGTGTGTGTGTGAGTGTGTTTGAGGCATTTGTAAGTGCAGGTGGTTGAATGGATGAATACAGGGTTTTATGCATGTGTGAGTGCGTTTGTGTGCATGCTATGGAGGTCTATTTATGAGTATATGGTTCAATACAAGTGTGTATCTGTAAAGTATATAATTAACTGTATATTAAACTCATATATTAAACCCCATATATATTATTTTGTGTGTGAAATGTCAAAAATAGATGTGTATTCACTTGCACACATCCCCATATATTGAGGTCATGCTACAATTCACCCTGACTCACTCACTCTCACTCCGTGTGACTGAATGATTGCAACTCAATTCCATTTTTCATTTAATCTCCCCAGAGCTGCTTTGAAAAGACATTATTAAGGCAGAAGGGGAGGGGGAAAGAGATGGAAGTGGAGAGAGAAAAGCTTAAATCATGGTACTTATCTTTCTGTTCTTGACACTTTTTGTTCGTTGGTCCTTATGGGTGCAGGGGGCGATCGTGGCTGTGACGGGCGACGGCGTGAACGACTCTCCAGCCCTGAAGAAAGCCGACATCGGCGTTGCCATGGGGATCGCCGGCTCTGATGTGTCCAAGCAGGCGGCTGACATGATCCTGCTGGACGACAACTTCGCCTCCATCGTCACCGGAGTAGAGGAAGGTGAGTGTGGGGGAATGGCAGAGAGAGGAAAAAGACACAAAAAAATCACGGCAACCATAAGAAAACAGAATATGCAGTCACTGTTCGACAGGTGAGGCTGAGACACAGATTCACTTCCTCCTACAATGTAAACCATTAAATGAAAAAGGAACATTTACTTTAATAAGTTCAACCTCCATCATTTCAGATTTCAAAGAGCTTGATGACCTCTCAAAATTAAAAATACTCCTAGAAGAAGGAGAAAGGGCAACATGCCACAACTTGGGGCGCCCCGGTAGCTCACCTGGTAGAGTGCTTACCATATCAAGGTTGAGTGCTTGAGCCTGGGTTTGAATCCCCTCTTTCTCCCCTGCCTTTCCCATCTGTCTCTACTGTCAAACAAATAAAGCAGAAATGCCAAAACATGCAACAACCTGAGTGACAGTGAATGACCTAGACACACACAAATGCACACATAGGATATACTGTATATATATATAATTAATATATATATGTCAATCTTACTATTGTGTACTGTCCAAATTTGGACAAATTGTATTCTGATGCTTTGACAGCATTGTTTTTGAAACTTTCATGCCAATAAAGCCTTTTGAATTGAATTGTAAGAGAGACAGGGTGACAGAATGGAAGAATAAAAGAAGGAAATGATAGGGAGAGAGGAAGCAAAGAGAGAAACAAAAAGGAAAAAAGCAGAGAAAGAAAAGGACAGGAGATTTAAGAATTTAGAAAATTCTGCCATTCAAGTCTCAAGTTTTGAACTGGTAATATCCGGGACAATAAAAAAGAAATACCAAGCAGGGCTTACATATTTTATTTTTATGCCTATGTACTGAAAGGACTTGGTCTCAGCTATGTAAAAAATGCTATTAACATATTTGAAAGGAAAATGTTGCAAATAATGGTCAGTATTTGGAGACCTGAAATACTTGAATCTTGACCTGCAATTTCCTTATTAAGGCTTGTGAATAGACCTGGCTTTGCCCTCAAGGTCTTGGACTTGAGGCTTACCACAAGAGACTGGTATTTAATCTAAAGTAGGGGTTGCTAATATGGTCTGAGAAAAACCTTTGGTGATGTGGATAGGCTGACGAAGCAGTCAGTCAATCATTTTCTATTTCAGTAAGTCTGGAAAATTCACTCGCACATGATGAAGCCTATAACATCAGAAAAAGACAATATTCAAACTATACCATGGTAGCATGTAACCAATATCCCCTCCAAAATCTATTAAAATATCCTGGTATTAATAATATATTCAGGTATCATAACTACAAACAACCATTTCTTCTTTCTTGTGCTTCTGATCGCTGCAGGTCGTCTCATCTTTGACAATTTGAAGAAGTCCATTGCATACACACTGACCAGTAACATCCCAGAGATCTCACCCTTCCTCCTCTTCATCATTGCTAGTGTTCCTCTTCCTCTGGGAACTGTCACTATCCTCTGTATCGACCTGGGCACTGACATGGTGAGCGGTGGGGAAAACGAAGGCTTACCTCCCTTTGTTCAGTCCTCAATCCCTTTTGTAGATTATCTTTACCTTCATTATCTCAATCAATAGTTTTGAGTTTAAGAGTTTCTGAAAAATGACCACTTAATAGGTGTATAGACTGCAGCCAAGCCTGCATTGTGTTTTAAGTGTATGATGTACTAATTGTTGAACACATCTCACTTCTTTCCTGGCCTTTTGGATGCTGGTTTCCAGTGTTTTTATATGAAAACTATAGCTTTTTAGGCAACTTTCAACCTCTCTCTACACATTCAATTTACAGAAGTTTCACAGGAGGCCATGACAACAAAACAAAACACAAGGTTTTATATTTATCTTTATCTGCTGGGTTATATTCTGAAGTACTCTCAGTGCTCAAAGCTAATTGTTGGCTAATTTTAGTGATTCTTCCCAACGAAGGGATGCTTAGCATGTTGCATAGCTACAGGCAAGCTAAAGGTGACATTAAGGAAACTAGAGTGTAATACTGGTGTCAAATATGAGTGCCTGAAGGTAAAGAGAACATAATGTTTGGTTTAATTTGTTCTTTCTGTCGGTGGGAGAAATTCGCTCTTGGCTCACTGCCGACGTCCATTTGTTCAAGCAGAACAAAGACCGGGTGATGCTCACATACAGATTTACATTTCACAGCTCTGCCATTTCCAGATGCCATTCTCTCCATTGTATTTCCAGCAGCAACAAAAAGAGTTGCTGGCACGCTGCTTGCCTGAGGGGCGTAATCCATCATTGCAAAAGAAAGGAAGCACAGGATGAATATATTCAAAAGGACTTGTTCACTTGTGTTCATTACTTTAACTTTAATTTTTCCTGCTCTCAGCCACCAGACAGTAGCATGTGGCTGCAACTGGGTCTTTAACATCCCACTTAGCCAAAAGCAAATATATTACAATTAATGAGGTACATATTATGCACTGTAATACTCTGATATTTGACTGCCAAGAAGCATTTTAAGTCTCCACAGGTGAAAGATAAAGAGGAGCAGCTTGCTAACATTGTTAATAAAGCAGTTCCACTTTACTCAGGTGACATCAAAAATGAACCTCTTTGGTTTTCTAGCAGCAGGACAGATTTTTTCGTGTTGACAAATATTTACTTAACTGTCTTAGATCACAGGGATCGTGCATTCTTTATTGGCTGGATTTCTTTTTAAAGATATGATGAGTGAAGTTTAAAAGCACCTAATTTGTGCTCCTGTTTTGCATATAAAAACCCTTCTCTTCAAAGTAACATGCCTGCATGTATTTAATAACCGCTGGTGGAGTGAACAGCTGGATGTCTGCTTTGAAGAGTAGGACACTAAAATGAAAATATTTAAATATTCAATAAAAGTACCTGAAAAGTGTTTATAGTACAGTACACAAGTAAAACCACAAATTCCCCATGTCTGCTGGTGAGGTTGTTAACAGCTTGTTAACAGCTTAGTTCAACTCCAGGCAACAGGCTTGAGGGCTGTGCTGAGATTTAGCAGTGACAAGCAGCACTTGGAGTCTGCTATGATTATTTTTAGCAAGCACTGCCATGTGGAAAAGGATGGCTGCAAAAGATGTTTATCAAAGCAAGATGTGGCACACTTAAGAATGCTGAGAGAAGACTGAAATTTGGATATTACACACAATCACACATACACACTTTCAGAGGTGTTAAAAAAAACATCACTGCCAGGCATGGTCACATTCTTTTACCCTCTCCTTGTCTTTCTCAACTGCTGTGGGTCAGGGGAGTGTAACACCAAAACAAACTGGATTTGTAGACCACAGAGCTTGTGTTCACCGTCACACAGTGCCAAGTCCCCACCTCAAATCCCACCTAAGTCGCAAAGATATCCTGCCCTAAGTCACACATATTGCTCTGTTGCTTACCTGGTAAAACCAGACAATATAAGATCTTTATTACAGGGACCTTTTTACCCTCCTATTTTATGAGTGTCTTGAAATTCACTATCAATCTCTCTCCTTTCGTCTCCTCTCCCCGCCTCTCTCTCTGTCACTGTCACTGCTTCTTTTTTCCCTTTTACTTTCTTTTCTCCTTCCGCACGGTGATTGAATGCTGAATTATGTTGATAGTGATATGTCTTGGGTACCCCGTGTCTGGAACTGTCATCATGCCTTTGCACTGTTGCCACAGTGACAAATTCCTGCACATTTATTGTACAGGGTTTATAAAGTGAGCTGATTCTGTTGTATCCTCCCATTCCCTCCAGGTTCCAGCTATCTCATTGGCTTATGAGACAGCTGAGAGTGACATCATGAAACGCCAACCAAGGAACCCCAAATCCGACAAGCTGGTCAATGAACGCCTCATCAGCATGGCCTACGGACAGATAGGTTTGTCCTCTTGTGGCTCATATCCTCTTTGTACTGCAGCTCTTAAACTGAATCTGAATCACTGTGACAGGCCTCTTGTAGTGAAGTTATGCTTATAATAAACATCACAGGCATAAAAACATAAAATATTGACATTTATCAGAAATTCTGGCATTTCATACTGCCTTTTTAAATGTTTAGGTACATACAGTTAAGCAAAACAGATCCAGAGGTGAGCAGACAGTCAGGAGAGAGTCCCACAATTTTCCTATAATTGTCGTGACATTTACAG
Organism: Maccullochella peelii; assembly: GCA_002120245.1. NCBI lineage: Eukaryota > Metazoa > Chordata > Actinopteri > Centrarchiformes > Percichthyidae > Maccullochella > Maccullochella peelii. The sequence goes on along the minus strand of LKNJ01000620.1, from coordinate 7,355 downwards.
CAAATTGAGAGTGAAGAGTGCAACTATTTTCTACTTAATCTTGGTCATGTTTCACTGGTTGGAGCCTCACTTGAATGCATGCCTTTTTATCTCTGGTTTTATATGGTTTGGGAATAGTGAAAATCAAAGGCTGGCCCAATTTCATAGGCTGTTAAATAGGTCAAAATATGACAGGGATTCATTGGATGACATACAATTTGAAGCTGAACACTCTCAAAACAGCCGGCATCTCGCATCAGCTCCCATAATTCTTCGAAGATGAGCACCACTGGGGCAGAAGTTTTGCAGGTCACATCAAATCACATTTACGAACCACTGTTCTGACATTACAGCTTGAAGTCCCGAAGCATCTACAATGAACACTTAACTGATGATGTGATCTAGAGTGACACACAATGAATGTGACAGTAGAGTAAAAATTCCAAAACTATAAACAGGCACCAGTGAGGAGAAGTAAAAGCAACAGCATCCAGAAACAGATGCAACCAATTTCCTTATCACTGAGGAAAAGATTTTAACATCTATCATCATAAACGCTCACCTGGTGCAGGGTTTCAATGTAACAGCATTATGAATGAGATGATTAATAAGCATTGTCTCAATCCTAGATCAGTACTTGTGGAGGTTTAATATATATGAAGACTTAAGCTCTAAAATAAGATGTCCATCAAGTTGAAAATGTTACGCCCACTCTGACAAAACACATTTTCCAACATTAAATTAAAACTCTCTTCTGGCTGTCAATGCAGTCCTCAGCTGTCTGGAGCCATTTACTTACAAAAAAAACAACATTAAAATAAAGGGCAGAGGGAGGAAGATATAATCACCTGTGCTGTTTATGACGTGAAAAACACCGGGTGGACTGAGGCTGAATACAAGTCAATTTATTTTTCATATTTTGGTATACTTCCTGTAAATAAGTGATACAACAATATTGGACCATTGGTATTATTAGTGCTACTGTTTGTCAAAGTAGTTTAAGACGCCCATTATCTATAAATCATTGGTTATTCTCCTACCTGTTTTGTAAAAACATTGCCCCTATTGATACACTGTGCTGTAATAGAACAGATGAGTAAAAGTCTAATCCAATGACAGACAAATTTACTCAATGGTCTTGTATCCATCCTCCACCCATCCATTACTGTAGCTATACCTGCTTTATGTTAATGGTCATTTATATTAAGGTTATTATAAATTACTAAAACAACTGAAATAACAGAGCTTTGTGTCTATTTTCTCTATAATTAGCACCAAATTACATAGTTCTTTACAGGAAAGTTCTTAGAAATTATTAGGAAATGACTTGAATACTAAGAATAAGTGATGTTTTGGTATTGATTCCTTAAATTTTTTGTTTGTTTCCAGGGATGATCCAGGCTCTTGGTGGTTTTTTCACCTACTTTGTGATCTTGGCTGAGAACGGCTTCCTCCCAGGGACCCTGGTGGGCATCCGCATCAAGTGGGATGACCGTGAAGTCAATGACCTGGAGGACACCTATGGACAGGAGTGGGTAAGGAGCAGGGACAAAGACAAACCAGCACACCCTTTGAATATTCCCATACTTATGCAGGGATAAATGCAGTGTATGTTTCTACCTGGCAGACCTATGAGCAGAGGAAGATCATCGAATTCACCTGCCACACCAGCTTCTTTGCCAGCATCGTTGTTGTCCAGTGGGCCGATCTTATCATCTGCAAGACCAGGAGGAACTCCCTCTTTCAGCAGGGCATGAGGTAAGTGAGGGACGGCTGGAATAAAAGATGGATAAAAGGGTGTGAAATGAAGGCAGATTCACCTTAAAGTCAGTAATTTGTGATTTGATTTTTGAAGATTTCTATTATCTTGAGTTTTTCTGATTAGGTAATTGTCTAAATCTTTTCCGTACTCTTATTTTCTGTTCAACAGGAACCGGATCCTGATCTTCGGTCTGTTTGTTGAGACTGCTCTGGCTGCCTTCCTCTCCTACTGCCCTGGAATGGACATTGCCTTGCGCATGTACCCCCTGAAGTATGCTCTGCATATGCATATCTCCACCGAACCAAAAAATAACCTCTTACAGACCTGATGACTGCCATTAGCCTGTCACTCTCGACTTTAAATGAAGTCTATGATCTTCTTAAACACCATGTTGTTATCCTTAATATTCAAAAATGGCTGCAATGAATTTAACAATTTGCACTCTGCCTCTGACTCACTGCTGCTCTATCCATCCCCGCCCCTGTTTATACTCTTTTTCTCTTCCTCTCAGGCCCCTGTGGTGGTTCTGTGCCTTCCCATACAGTCTTCTCATCTTCATTTATGATGAGGTCCGTAAATTCATTCTGAGGAGGTGCCCCGGAGGTAAGCAGTTATTAAGAGAAACCAAGATTAAAATGTTTCAGCCGTCTTTGTTTTTGAATTGCCAAGTGATGGTATAGTGATTGACACCTGTATCTCAGGAACCACACGTGCCATTTTCCATCAAGACATTTTCTGCCCTCTGTACCTCTCTCAGCCTTCCTACTGTCTCTACTGTCCTTGTAAAAAAAAAAAAAAATACACATCCTAAAAGAGTAGACTGTCCACTCCTTTAAGGACACACTGATTGACAAAGTCACCACAGCTCTGCTCTGCTGATCAGACCTTGAGCACTTGACAGATGGTGACATGCAGGAGAAAATCAAGTTCAAACGAGCACAAAAATTGTTTTTAACTGAGATCAAAAAGGAAAGTACAGGAACCAATTTTACAAAACATTAGGCGTTTTTGGACCGGAGGAACTTTTTCATAAGAACAGTTGGAGGATGTACATTGATTGGTCGAACACATGAGCGAAAGCAGCACCAGCAACTGCCATCTTTAAAAAACAGTGCAAAATGCTAGTTGTAGCTGTTGTTGTTGTTGTTGTTGTTGTTGTCACTTCAGCATTCCTATTTGTGGTGCGAATGCAAACAGAAAAAAAGCCCTTGAAGGTATGTAGTTCTGAGGGAACACAGGGAGTCCCCAGAACTGTTTGGTTCGAAAATGCCTAATGATGGTAGCAATTATGGATGATTATTGATGACAAAGAATGTAAGCTTGGTGTAATTGCCAGCTGTCATATTGAAATCTCTTTCATTTTTCCTTTTGGGATAAAGTACATGATGCAAATTTTGCAATTTTCATAGTTTTTCTGGCAGCTTTTAACACGGTTATTGTCATTTTGTCAGGTATTATAAAGCAGGAACTGTAATAATTTTCATTGAAAAGTTATTATTAACTGTAGCTTTAACCACAAAAAAAGACTTTAGGCCTAAGCCGTGGGCAAAGCAACTGAAAACTATCAGGCATCCAGCAAGGCACTCAATGCTGAACAATTCTCCAGCTTTCAAAGCTGCAGCCTCCGCAACACTTGACTGATTGCTGTTTGTCTTCCAGGTTTGATTTCTGACAAAATAGCATGTAAATTCATTGCAGTCCGGCAGTTTGCTTGGGAATTCCATTTGATAAATGGAGCATAAAATGGTGACAATCACACATCAACATCACCACTGAAATCTAATCTGATCTTATTCTTGGGCCAAGGGCTGCATCTAGACTAGATTTCAACCAAAGTCCTTTGTAACTCTTTAATATATAAGCAGACACTGGTGAAAACATAAGCCACTTCTAATTTTGTTTATGGAAGCAGTTGAGAAATATGATCGTCGATTCTTGCAAAAACATCTAGTGATTTTTCTTTTGGCCTGAAGGTAAAAATCTTTAGCAGTGTGCAGCGTGTGAAACGTCTAACGTGTAGGCAGCAATCTTATCAGCTCATTGAACATATGTAAAACTTACACCAGGAAATAGATTATACCTGTCCAACACCAACAGAAACAGTAGCGAATGATGAGAAAGGAAATTAAAGCAGGCTGATGAAGACTCTTGAGATATGCCCCAAAGATCATACACATGATATGGACGCACTACAATATCTCAAAATCTGTTCACTGCTGTAGCGTTTCAGCTGATGAGGGGCAAGACATGGGGAGACAAATACAATTTATCGTGACAGTTAATCATTTCTGTTAATCTGTGTGTCACGGGCTGCTGATCAGAGTCTTGGAGTTATAAGGGGATTCATTTGGAAATGTACAGCGACAAAGGCAACGAGATGAATACAAATAGAGTGATACAAAAGGATATTATGAAAACTGCTCTCCTGTCATTTTGGTCTTTGACACTTTCCCTCGTTCTCTTTCTGTCTCTCTATTCCAGGTTGGGTGGAGCAGGAGACGTATTATTAACATTCAGAAAATGTCGGTTTGAATTGTGTGTCTGTGAGCGTGTGTGGGTGTATGCACGTGTGCCTGTAAGGGTAGAACTGTGTGTGTGTGTGTGTGTGTGTGTCCGTCAGTCGTAATATTGCATGGATCAGTTCACAAATCTGATTATCATAAAAATACTGCTGAAAATAGGCTTTTGATTGTGCTTTGAGTTTTTCCTTTTTGTTTTCTTAGAAAACATTTCCAACAGAACAATGGTAATGTATACCTATGTGCCTTACATAAACTGTTACCAAAGTGATGTATCATGGCCTGTGTGGCTATAGAGGAATACCAAATGTCGCTCATCATGTAAAATGTACCAAATAAAATATATTCCAAAATAATCCTGGCCGTTGTTTTAATTGTTATTCATTGGTTTTGTGGTCAGTATAATTCCTTATTGCTATTATTGCACAATAATCCTCATGAGTTAATTGATGGTTAGACCTTAAAGTTGTCCATTTTAGTAAGTGGGGCACCACATGTACCAATAATTGTAATGTTTTCCAAACCACCTATTATTTACTACTAATTACCCTTAAATTACATTGAACATTTTCAGGCATTTTCAGTCACATCACAACCATACTGGCTCCAGATCTGGCTTTGTATGAAAGTGGATCAACTGATGTTACACAAAGCTACACAGGCCACACTAAAAAACAGATTAAGGGTAGATTTATCAGCCAATATTAGCTTATAACAGATGTATGAGCATATGTATGCCAGCTAATAAGTACAGTAAGCTATTAACAGTAACAAAGCTATTTAAATATAAAGTTAAATGCAATGTCAAAACTATTTAAAAAATTAGAGGGGCGTTTAACTCTCATATAACCAACCTAAACCTTGTCTCAAGTCCTACATGGTCTCCTCTTATACTTTATACCACATTAATATGGGAACAGGCCATTGGGAACCCAGTCTAGGGCTGCTTCTGGGCATCATTAACCTCACTACCTGTTTGCTGTCTGTGTGAGTGTGTATGTAGATGCCTGATTGTGTGTGTGGCTCTTTTCATTTGCTTTAAAATACCTGTTTTATGCATCTATTTTTCCTGACAGCAGATATGGGAGCTGGCTTCTGCATGTTTTTCTGTGCTTTCCTATCTCAATGTCACATTGACCATTCTATTGTTGCATGGGGTGGTACTGAATACTAAAATTTGGGCTTCATCCCTGAAATTTTGTTTTCTTCATTTTTCTCTTGACTTCTCTTGGGGTCTGGTTGGTGATAGTACAATAGTTTTGGTCTGGACTGTCATGTCGTACCAACTTGCAGTTTTTCTCCTTATGTGTTTCCTCATTAATTTGATTGCACACTGTATTGCATCTGTTCCTTTTGCAATTCCTTGATATCTATGTATGGGTTTGTTTTGTGTAAAAACACCATTTAAGTAAACTTGACTAGGGCTTCAACTACCAATTATTTTCATTATTGATAAATGTGCTTATTACTTTTTCGATGAATTGATTAATCACTTGGTCTACCACATAGGACAAAGAAAAGCAGAAGATTCTCACAAGTGAGAACCAGAAAATATTTGGCATGTTTGCTTTAAAAGTGACTTCAATGATTAAGTGATTATCAGAAAAGTTGTCAATACATTTTTCAATCAACTAATTGATTAATCAACTAGGTTAATCGTTTCAGCTCTAAACTAAAAATAGCACTAAGCCTACTAGGCCTACTAGCCTTGTTTTACATTTTACTTAAACAGATGTTTATTTTACTGAAACATATCTGTATTATTTATTTATTCGTAAGCCAGGCTATATTTATTTATGTATTGCCATATTGCAATATACTGGAAAGAGGAGAGTCAAAAAATATGCGCACCAGTATGAAAATATGTGGTGGTGTTTAATATGATGTGAAAGACCAACAAGCTCATAAATGTGTTTATGCTGTGTGGATGATTAAAAAAGACAGCCACCACCTCCTCTCTCTGACAGAGCCTGACCTTCTCATATGGAGTGAATATAGTCTCATAAAGATTTGCAAACCAAAAACCAAGATTTGCAAACCAAAAACCAAGATTTGTAAACCAAAAAACCAGATTTGTAACCAAAAAACCAGATTTGTAACCAAAAACCAAGATTTGTAAACCAAAAAACCAGATTTGTAACCAAAAAACCAGATTTGTAACAAAAAACCAAGATTTGTAACCAAAAAACCAGATTTGTAAACCAAAAACCAAGATTTGTAAACCAAAAACCAGATGCGCTTTGAAACAGAATAGCTCGTCACCGCTTCACTAGAGCACATACATATATGTACCAACCATAGCCTGGTGGCGATATCCATACACAACAGCTCGTTTAGCTTATACTCACTTCAGACGATGAGCCACTGGGATGTCCCGCCATGGCGTTCTCGTATGGAGCGCACACAGTGGTGTTGTGTGGAAGTCCGTTCCCCCGTGGAAATGTGATTCCCTCCCGTTAGTATTGTGTTTCCCGTATAGCGCCGCCCCTCGGTGGTTTGGGTTAGGTTCAGCCTTCATCTGCTTTTTGCCTGGACTGGCTGTTTTCCCAGCAGAAGAACAACTCTACCACCTAGCAGTAGCTTATTTAAACCATATATTTACATTTATAGGTTACTGTGTAGAGTCTATGGTTGGTACATATATGTATGTGCTCTAGTCAAGGGGTGACGAGCTATTCTGTCTATTTAGAAAAACGTCTTTCCCACTGTGAAATTAAACACAAATTCGCTGAAAGTCCAGATGTCCCAGTTTTCCACCAGCACCTAAACGCAGCATGCATTTGCGAATCTGTGAAGCCCGAACAGCGTGAACATAGTCTCAAAACTCCGAAAGCGAAAGTAACCTGATCCGTAAANAGCTTATACTCACTTCAGACGACGAGCCACCGGGATGTCCCGCCATGGCGTTCTCTTGTCTGCACACAATGGTGTTGTGTGGAAATCCGTTTCCCCCATCGAAATGTTTCCCTCCCGTTAGAATTGTGTTTCCCACAGCGCCGCCCCTCGGTGGTTTGGGTTAGGTTCAGCCTTCATCTGCTTTTGCCTGGACTGGCTGTTTTCCCAGTAGAATAACAACTCTACCACCTAGCAGTAGC
>LKNJ01000619.1:188815-262215 GCA_002120245.1 Maccullochella peelii | reverse complement strand
TCCCAGATTTATTCTTTTTCATGGCACTCCTATGACTCCATGGAACTGGACCAGTGGAGCTGGCAATGGCTAATATTGTGGTAATTGATAGGTGTGTCCTATGAGGCTACCGTAATACGGGAAGTCAATGAGAAGAAGTCAGAGCAATGTATTGAATTACTCACTGCAACAAGCTAATTTCTAAAGCCATTTCCCACATTGTTTTGTACATTTAGATCCAGATGAAGAAATCCGAATAGTGCTGATTGGAAAGACAGGAAATGGAAAGAGTGCATCGGGAAACACCATCCTAAATCGAAAGGCTTTTAGGTCAGTCCTCTCTCCACGCTCTGTGACATCAAAATGTGAAAAGGCTAGAGGAGTGGCGGATGGATGCAGGGTCGCGGTCATTGACACACCAGGAATTTATGATACAAAGTACAAAGAAGACGAAGTGGTCAGAAAGCTGAAAGAGTGCATCTCTCTCTCCTCTCCTGGTCCCCATGTGTTCCTGATTGTGATCAAGTTGGACAGATTCACAGAGGAAGAACAGAAAACTGTTGAGCTCCTGCAGCTGGTGTTCGGTGACAAAGCTGCAGATTACTCCTTGGTTCTCTTCACTCATGGTGACCAGCTGGGACGTACAAAAATTGAAGATTTTTTTAGGAAGAGTCAACAACTTAGCCATTTGATTGCAAAATGTAACCAGCGGTATCATGTCTTAAATAATGCAGTTCCCGATAACAGTCAGGTACCTCAGCTGCTTGCAAAGATAGTAAGTATGGTCTGTGAAAATGGAGGAACATTTTACACGAATGAAATGTTCCAGGAGGCTGAGAGAGCGATCCAAGAACAAACAGAGTGGAATATGAAGGCCAGTGCCGAGCAAAAACGCATAGAAGAAGAAAAACTGACAGCCATATTTAAAGGAGAACAGCTGCAGGAAAAGATAAAGTATCTCCAGGAAGAGTATGAAAGGCAATCAAGAGAAAAGGCAGAGAAGAAAAACAAATTCACCGAAACTGGAATGATCGTAGCAGCCGCTGAAGTGGGTGTTGCAATCGGGGCTGCTGCTGGTGCTGCAGGAGGTCCGCTTTGCATAGGCATGGGAGCAGTGATGGGTGCAGTTGCCGGGGCTATAGTGGGAGTCTTGGCACCAGCAGCAGTAAAAGCTCTGAAGAATAAATGCTCTGTACAATAAAACAAATAACTACTGCATTTACCTGGTCAGTGTGCTAAAGAATAGTTTTTTTTATATCTTTTATATGGCACACTGTCCCGCCATAGTCATAATACTTTCCATGTTGGACGTCATTGCATAGTATTCAGATCCTTTACTTAAGTAAAACTACTAATATCACACTGTAAAAATACAAGTAAAAGTCCTGCATTGAAAATGTTACTAAAGTATAATCAGGAAAATGTACTTAAAGTATTAAAAGTAAAAGTACTCATTGCAGAAAAATACCCCCATGTGACTGTTATACTATTTCTATATTATTATTATTGTTATATGATTATACTATATTATATCATTCGATTATTATTACTGGTGCATTTATGTGAAAGCAGGATTTCACTGTTGTAGGTTGAGGTGGCGCCCAAAGTGGCACCTTCACAATACTTGTTTTGTCCAACCAATAGTACAAACCTCACAAACTATTACAAATTAGTAAAAATTATTAATTAATAAAAAATGACTTGTTTCCAATAAATGAACTAATTGATTGATCAACTTATCATTTGAGCTGTAGTTATATATACTGTTCAGTAGTTATAACAAAATATAACAAAACATAATATTTTATAAGCTCTTTTATGTTTTGTGTGCAAAAATTGCAAAAAAGGAAAGTACCTCAAATTTGTATTTAAGTACAGTACTTGAGTAAATGTATTTAGTTACTTTCCACCACTGCTTATGACCTATGACAGACATTGCAATGTTTGTGTAGGCAGCTGGTGCACACAAATCCCGACAATGTTGAACTACAGGTTTGGATGAAGCAACCACTGATTTTGCTCAACATTGCTACCAAGTGCGTCACTCGTAGTTATTATAATTATCACCCGACTCTGCTGTTCCCCTCAGCTCTACGGAGCATTTTAGCTTTTTTCAGTACCCTTTTTTGTATTTTTTGCCCCGGCAACTTTACTGCTTTGGTTTGCTCTCACCACTCTCTTAGCAGATGCATCTGGTAACAATGTCTTCAGCAAATATGCTCTGATAAATCCACTGTACGCTACCTGCCCAGCACAAAATGAGACTTTAGCTGCTAAAGAGGCAGATATTTCCATCAGGAGTTGGTGGAGACCAAACCAGAGCTAAAAGCAAAGTGAATATTGGTCTTACATTTGTGAGATGGACAGAAACACAACTCCAAATGAATGATAATGCCTCTCCGTGTCTACTGGCTGTGTAAATCAGGAACCAATTAATGCATGTTTCTTTCAGCAATATACTCCAGTCACTGAATAATTTCCCTGGTATTTTGTAGTTTTACGAAGACTTTTTGTTCATAATTTTGACTATGTGTGTGTTCCCTTAACAGCACCCGCATTTGTGCACAGTGAAAGCAGACAAAGAGCACCTTTTTAAAGTTAGTCATCCGTTCGTATGTGTGTGCGTGTATCTGTGTGTGAAGCCTTTGGGGGGCAAGCAACAGTCATATTTTGAAAAGTGTGTTTGTGGCTACGATGACATCAAAGTGTTTTTTCTATCTATGCCAAAGAGCTGTTTTAGGCTGATGGAAAGTGGATGTGTACACAATCAGCAGACACACAGAAACACTGCAGGGAAATTCATCTTGGACGGACAGTACTCCTGTATAATACACACATAAAACACACTAATACACTTACATACTTATACTTAACTGTGGTGGGGGAATGGTTCAATAAACACGTGAAAAAAATAAAACTCCAACACTACCAATTACCTGTCTCTCTATCCGTCCATGTTTCTCTTCTTTGTTTCTCTTTTGATCAAAATTACTGTTACTCATTGTCTCACTCTCTCTGCTGACAGCTGGACTCACTGGCCCTCAGGAAAAATGACCATCTCTCTACAAATGGCCTGTACTGTGCCTAAAAGAGCAACACATTGCTCTAAAGCAGCCATGTCTCACATGCACGTGCCTACATACTTAGATGTACATGTAGGGCACATAAATGTAGTCATTTTCTTGCTCTTACTTGTAACACACACACACACATAGGCCAGAACAGGGACTATTTTAAGAGGTTTTTTCATGTGGTAGTAATTGTTCCAAAGGCCACAGAGTACAATGGAGGTCTACAGTTAACAGCTTGGTGTGATGTGACATTGGAGACACATAAGTGGCTTGGGGTGAATCTGTCTTTGGAAATTAAGTTCAACAACTCAGATGAGCTCATTTCAAACACAGACGAGCAAAAAAAGTGGCGTGTGCATGTGTGCCTGGCTGAATCTGAGCAACACTGCATTTTGTGTGTGATTTTTGTTTTTTCAAATCTTCTGAGGCCATTTGTACCAACAGGAAAATGCACAGGACAGTGAAATGATATAGTTACTGTTGGGTTTTGTACATTTTGAGACTGAAAGTGCCTTTCCATCCATTTGTTTTAATGCACATTTTTAATTAGCGCATTAAACCTGCATGGAAACGCTGGAAATTCACCAAGAAGTCGAAATATCACAAAAAAAGTTTTTAGGCTGGGGTGATAAAGTTGGTGTATCGATAAAAGGAAAATCTGACAAAGTGCAATTTGCAAACAGAGATAGCAAATAAATCGTAACGTGAAGCATGTGACATAAACCTAAACTTGTGCTCCTGGGAACTGAACAAACTCCTCTAGAGTCATCCAAAAGATGGCCTTCATGAAGATTAATGTCGTTCAGTCCCCAAACAACACACAAACACCTAAGCTCTATGATTGATCTATTAGCGCGTCATTTTCTATTTTTGTGATAGATCATAACGGTAGTCATGATATTAAGTCTGTAAACTGGGATAAAGTGATAATTTATAGCACATTTGTCAGTAATCATAATGTCAGACTTTTTTCCACTTCAAAATGAGCATTCTGGGACAGGAACGGGTGGAGAAGAAATACGACCCACTTGATACCACACACACACACTACACTTGATTTGTCAACCGGAGGGACGACTTGGATCCAGTGTGTAAGATTAATTTCCTGTCTCACTGAGCATGTAGACAGAAAAGTGAAACAAACTGTAAGTAAGTAAGTTACATTTAGCTAATAATAGCTAACTTAACTAGATTTTGCTGGTCCATATGATGCAAATGTACTCAAATTCAAATGTCCTATCATATTATTAAAGAAAGTATTTTTAATGCTTACCTTCTGTTCCCCACTGCATATATGTGTGAGATTTAATTGCCAAATAGTCAGAGGCTATAGCCTATATATCTTTCTCTGTACCACTTTCTGACGAGACACCTTTCAAAAATGATTGATAAGTTGTAACTCATGGCTTCATTAAAGGTTAATAAACCATTTACTTGTGCTTTATGTATAGGTTAAAGGCATTAATAAGACTTTTAAGACTTTTTAAATAGGTTTTCATTAATAAAGGGTAACGTTTCTCATGACTCTGTTTCTGTTTCTCTCTAATAAGCCTTCAAGTGAGCAGTTATAAATGTTAATTAATAATGGGTCAGTGGTTTCTCACTTTCTAATAAGCCAGCATTAAGGGCTGGGTTATGCTCGAACAGAACTGGTTCGCATGACGTGCTGTCCGACCACGTCAGAAATCAGTGTATATAGTATATATAGTTCTGAACAGCCACACTCGAGGGTGGAAGGAAAAGCCTGCTATCACAGAGAGAGGTAAGATGTGATAATCATTTAAAAATGGGGATAATGGCACATATTTTTTGGACAGTCTCTCCTGGAAGACATGTTGCACTAAGTTGTTCACACAAAAAGTGACAGAAATAGTTTTGTAACTATTGTAACTAGAGCTTGAGAGAGAAGTTCAAATCCTGCTTACTTTCTCCGCATAGCTGAACAATCATTGCTTGGAGTGGGTGGGAATATCGGACTGTCGGTTTCAGAAAGTTACAGAAATTGTCAAAGGCAGCCGCCTCACTTCTGTCTTCAGAAAGGTGTGAGCGGTGGGAAGTTTCTGAAGCTGTTCGACCATCCGTCAAGCAGTTCTGATGGAGTATACTGGCAGCTTAACAGTCAGTAAGTCATCTGCAATTGTAAATATTAATAAGTCATTAATAAATAGTTGTTACAATAATCTGTCAAGTCTGCAGATGTAAATGTTAATATGTTGTTAATGAATGGATTCTGGTCCAGATGCCCTGCAGCCTTTTTCTCCCTGATGAATTAAAAAGCTACAGTCATGCTTGAGGGGGATGAACACCAGCAAAGGGAGCTTTTTACAAGCTGGCAACCCAAAAGTTATTGTTATTAATGCATTATTTCTCATCTATAAAACATGCAGAAATGATTTATTAATCATGATAAAGCCATTAGTTGTAATGTATAAACCCTTTATAAACCTGAGATGGATGCAAGAGAGAAAAAGATGGAGAGATAATTTGAATGTAAATTTTCAGAAGGAGATGAATAATTCAAGGATCTACCTTTGGGATTATGAAGTTCATCTAACGATGAAAGAAAAGAAAATGGTAAAAAGAGGTAGCAGGAAGACGTACGGGGGTAGCAGTGTCAAAACAGCTTAAATGCTAAAGCCACACCAGCATCAATAATTCTGCAAGGTTTGCCTGGCATGCTTCAACCGCAAGTTAACCCCCCCATCCCCACAACATACTCATTCATACAGAGGCAGAGAGAGAGATGTGCTGAGTGAATACACTCTTCCATGAAGCATGAAAAGCGTTCATTGTGTCATTATGTAGCACATCCAAAACTGCACTCGTCCAGCGAAGCACAGCAGTGCAGTTTTACAGACCTTCCTCGTACTCTTCTTTTTCCTTCTCCTTTGCATTTATTTGGCGTCAACAATCTTTCTTTCCAACATAACTTGTTTTCTTTACACACTCAGGCTGGCAACCATTGATCCAGGGATAATGGAGTTGTCACTGATGGCAGCACAGGTAAGGAAGCAGAAATATGTTTATCCATTACGTTATTACATAAGACTTTTAGGCAATGAAATCCAAATGTGTACTGGATTACACTGCTGATTACAGTTTTCTAAGGGCAGTTATTGTCACATTATATTTTTACAGTAACCAAGCTCAGCAAAGTAAAGTAGAGCTAATAGGCTGCTGAGCTCTTTAATGTTATTTGTGTGCTTTAACTTTCTTGTATGTTTACTGCTTTGGCTTTGTTTAATTTTTTTTTACATTTGTGACATTATCAGTATCAGGTATTTTTGTTGGCTACTGACAAAGTATTTATAGCCCACAGCCTTATCTCACAATAATAAGGAAATCACTCATGTCAGATAAAGCATTATGTATTGGATAAAGCTGTTACAAGAGTAGACACAGTGCAGATGCCACACGATTTATTTTTTATCAGCCAGAGAATGCAAAGAAAATTACTTGGGAAAGAAATGTAGCTGCACACATGTGAATCGCTGGAGCGTTAGAGAAGTGTTTGTACATTTGTAAACTACAAATTTGTATGGTAGATATACAATTTTAGACAGTGCACACATACAGAGATGACTCAGAGGCAGACTGCAAAGTAGCTTCTCAAAAAGAAGACTTGCAAGCAAGGGCTCACTCTTTATCTAAACAACTGAGTCACTACGAGGCTGCTGTTTCGCAGTCTTCCTGTAATTTAAATATTTTTTTAACTGAGTCGAGTGAAGCATCAATGAGCCATGAACACGTGTACTGCACTGAGGCTTGAGAGCAATTTCGGTTACAGTTTTCAACAACATTTTAAAGTTTAACAAAGATATCAATACCATATACTACTATTTACCCAACTTAAACTGAATACTGCTTCCTGCTGTCACCCCTTTATGTCTCACAGCATATTATGTTGCTATATACAGCATAATTTTAATAATTTGTCTGCCAGAGTCAGAGTCAGTTTGAAATTAAAGAAGTAAAACAAAAGCAAACAAAGGGGCTTCCACTTTTTCAAACCATGCCCTTTTACACATTCTTCAATTTTTTTTTCCAGTGTGGACTTTTGGGTTTGAGAGAGAGCCTTGGGTCTTTTGCTCCACTGTTTCCAGGGCTAAAGCTCTGAAATTATCCATAAAAATTAGGAAAATTCCACTCCAAGAAATTGCAATTGTTCTCTATCTGCAAAGAAAGATATCCTAAAAAATAGATGGAGTTCTCTTCTGTGCTTCGAAAATCTTGCTGTGTTTGTTTCCTCCTATCACAGTCACTGCAGCACTCTCATCCACTCTCCATTTTCTGCCTGTTTTTTTTCCTCTCTCTGTCTCCTCTGACCTATGATGTTGAGCGTTAACTAGCCTGAGGCCAGAGCTTTATGTTACATTAAGGTCCATTTGTGAAGAGTAGGGTTATGCAGCCTATGGATATGTTTTGAAAGTAATTACTGTACGGCTGTACTCTTTAAAGCTTTTAAGTGTAAGCTCAGTGAAAGTCCTGCTTTTACTGCACTGAATCACTGCCGCTTTATTGCTCCATTCGAAAGAGGATGTTTTTCCTTTCTTGTCAGACAAAATATGGGGGATGGTCTGACGAGGCGAATGGTTTATTACAGCTATGTCTTTGGATTTGCTAACTTTCAATCGAGAATATTTATTGTCTAAAACAAGTGAAATGTCCATTACATTTGTGTATGACAGGAGCAAAGAATTTAGATTAGTTCATTAAGCAAACTTCAGTGATTATTTTCAAACCCATGTGAGACGCCCAACAAATAACATGAACTACTGTGACCATAACACCTAATTGAAAAGAAATATTTATAGTGAGTGTGTTTGTATTGTGGTCCAGTTGGATTGAGGAGCATAGAGAAGTTGAAGCCGAACACTAGATGGTGCTATTGAGACTGAGCTTGGACTGAGCCACAACTTCTGCATAGTTTTTAAAAATCTCCCTTGTGATTTAGGAGATCATTATGTGACAGTATTAGATGGCGCGGTTTGACTGTTTCTGATGACATCCGCCACAGCAATTCAGATTCATCACATGCGAAACTCTGCTGTCAGTCAGATAGGAAATGAGCTGCCTGCTTATGTGTGAAATCACGCCATCTGCTGGCTGTGTTTTCACATATCAAACATTTTATGACACTAAGGTGCATCAGGAGCGATGTTAAATAACAAATAGGAACCTAGAAGATGTCTTATGGCATGGCACATGCAGCAGTCCTGTTGTGCAGATTAGGTACCTATTTCCTGCAGTGTACCCAGTCCAGCTGTGCAGATGTGATGGAAAATCTCCTATGATAACCATCTGCTCAAAGGTACTAAATCAACTAAACCTCTCAAGTAATGGCAAAATATGTTGCAGTCTTCCCAAAGCTTTTCCACTTCTGAACTGTAGGGTAAAACTGTCTAAATATTTCTGCACAGATAGAAGATCCAACTTTCCGGTTTCTGGATTGAGCGGCATTCCCCTTTAATTCCCTGAATGTTGTCACCGAGCCTGCTCCAGACGTGAACCCTGTCCAGCTGAAGGAGTTTGATGGAAAGCCTCATCTGATAGCCATCTGTTGTCAGATACTTAATCAGCTGTGCTCAATGTGTGGTCCTTAATCACCCAAAGCTAACTGCCTCTGAACACTCTGCACTCAACATTCTTGCTAAAAAAGACTATGCACCTCTAAAACTTTGCTTCCCAGAAACTGAAACAAGATGGTGTTTAGTTTATTTGGCAGCTGAAAGGCTCGAGAGTCACTGAAATACATTGTGGAATAATTAAGCTATGTTTTCAGCATTCAGCTTAAAGTCTACTAAATTTAAAAGCCTTTTTCTAACACCTGGATAGGAATATCAATATATCTGCTTTATGAACACATTTCAAATTGTTGTATGTCATGCCAGTCATCATACAGGTGGTATTTCTGGTTCAACTGATGCTAATTTTTGTTGTGGTGTTTCAATCACTGATGAAGTGTTCTTGGGTAAGAAACATGAGCTCAAACAGGGACTAGTGGCTGACCTTGTGTTGATGACTGGGCTCTCTCTCTTTTCATCCTTTGTTTTCTGGGAGTGAGTGTTAGATTGGTCTTAATTAAGTGATGTCTATCAAAGTGTGTGTGATGGAGAGTTAGGTCAGATTACCATCTGCTAAAGAGTTTATCAGGTACCTCAGGGGGGCATCTCTTTGACACCGACAGCAGATCTGATCAGAAGTTCAACACTGTAGGCATAACTTCTATTAGTGTGTGTTGCAGATGCACTTTAGTACAGTAAAGTTACCATACGGTATTGTAGGATTATAAGGCAAAATCATGTGCTTGATACTAAACACAATTTTTTGATTTTGTAAATAAATGTATCATTTTTAAAATGTATTTTAGTCTTATGTGTATATCTAGAAGTCTGTTACCATTGTATAATGACTCACTATTTTATGATTTATAAAGAGGGACCAGCTCCTCCCTCTCTTGTGTGAATTCACTAATCGTGACAGAAGTGGTGTGACTTGCTTCTGTAGGTGATAGCAAGAGGTCTTGTAAACAAAAAGTTTCTGTTTATATTCAGGCCCTATTTTGATGGCAGCGCAACGATCACCTCAAGCAGCGCTCCAACCACTTGGTATTTTCCCACTCCATAGTGTGGTATTGTTACTTTTACTTAAGTAAAGAATTTGAATACTTCTTCCACCGCTGCCAGCAGTCTCCTTCTTTCCTGCCTTTGTTGGCATGTTTCGGTTGTTTCTTGACATGTGCCTGCCACCTGTAGATCAGTGGAATAGTGTGAAACCATTGGCTGGAATGTTTATCGCCTCACTAGGCCTGCATTTGTGTCATTGTGTGCGTGCACGTGAGCAAACAAAACAGGGACCCGCACATAAAAACAGTGGTCAAAAACTCCACAGTGAACCTTTTATGGTTAGAACAACATTGTGGGTCAAAATGACTAATTTAAGGTTAGGGGGCTTTCATCGCCATGGTTATAATAATAACCACTTGATACAGGTTTGGGTCATGCATAAAAAAAACAACCATGATTTGCACCTTTTCGTATGTGCATGTACTGTATGTGTGTGTGTGTGTGTATGAGTGTTTGAAGCGTGAAGGGTCTTATGAAAGCTGGATACGGTCACTTAATGATGTCAGTGAATGCTGTTCTTTGCTCGTCTGTCAGGCTCTGAAGCCTCCAGCAAAACTTAGCAAAGATTCAGCCAGCCATGAGAACAAGCCCCTCTCTCTCTAACTCGATGTCTCTCTCTCTCTCTCTGTATAGTGTCCTCTTTCTCGCTCACGATAACCTACAGACCGGATACCTCCGCCTTCTCTCTCTCATCTTCTCGCTCATTCTCTTCTCTGTTTCTTCCTCCCTTGTCTTCCTTTCTCTCCGTTTTTCTTGCTCCCTCCATTCTTGTCATGAATTCAATCAGCTCAGGTTCCCTCTGGACATATTCTAGCAGCAGTATTTTCTTGTCTTCACACGGCTCAATAACTTGGAAATTATGGAAATAATTTTCAGCTGCTTCTCCGTTTTGATTTAGTTTGCTTGGTGTCCATTATTTCAGGGCAAAATCCTCATCTCATGAGATTCATTTGAAATGAACTCAATCTAATTAGCTTTTATTCAAAACCAAGACCCACTGCCAGCAGGAGACAGTATCTGCAGGTCTTTCAAAAGTCTTAATAGATCAAATTATTTAAATATATTGCCTTATTAAATTCCATAAAATAAAGGTTTTTTTTGTATTGACAAGTTCTTTTAAAACTAAGTTTCATTTTGATGCAAATCTGAAAGTAGAAAGAGGCACTGACTGATCATTTATATTCAGTGATTAAAAGTGAAGTTAGAAAGTGACACAAATGAAATAAAGAAAGTGGTATCTGTACATAACTAAAGACCCAGCTCATCAGCCAGTGCGTCATGTCCTCAGCGCTTCAAATCACTCAAGTTTGTTATACTTTACTGTTTTTATTTATTTATCCAGTGTAGAAAACTGATGCATCTCAACTCACCAGAAAATGGCTCATTTTGAATGTTAATTGCATTTTTTTCTGTCGCACTGGCAGTTTTTAAGATGAGCACATCAGTTTTGTCCATGACTGGGGGCTTCGGCCCTGTGCTGCTGCCTGAAGGAGCATCAAAATGCTCATCACAGGACATGATCTGTCTGACAAGATCATATTGTGGACTTGGATGAGGTTTTACACCAGTTTTTAGCCATGCTAGCAGTGTGGTTCCATGGATAGCAGTGTTGATCTGTCGGTCGGTCCACCACTCTGGTCCAGCCTGAATATCTCGGCAGCTATACTATACAACTATACTGTATGGACATTCATGGTCCCCAGCAGATGACTTGTCGTATAGCGGCACCAGCAGGTCAAAGTTTCTACCCACCATGAGGTTCACATTTTTGGTTTTGAGTGAATTGTCTCGACAACTAATAGATGGATTATCATGAAATTTGATACAGACATTCATGTCCCCCTCGGGATGAACTGTAATAACTTTGGCAACCCCTTAACCTCTTAATCCCTAGGCCTTTGGCTCAGTACCCTGCTCGAAAACGACATGCCCAAAATGAATAGAGTATATCTCTGCATCTACAAGGTCTATATGAATAATCTTGGTATCATAATAAAGGTAACACTTGTGAGATTTCTGCAGAGGTGTAAGCATCAGTATAGATGTTACTGGGTCAGAGTAAATGGAGATGGAACACAGCAAAAATGAAAGATTTCATTTCCGCCTAACAAAACTGCACACTTTTAGAGTGAATATCCTTCATGATCAGGTCAAAATTAGATTTTGTCCAATACTAATATGTGCAAAACAAATGACTGATGGTAAATGATGGGAATCAGCCTGAGCCTGTAACTGTCTGCATTGTTGCAGACTCTTAGTCTTGTTACAATACAAATGTCTTGAGAAGATAAAAAACAAGTAACATCCAGGGATTTCAATAAGTTTCATATATTATAAAACAATTTCATGAATCCAATGTTTATTACACTGACAGGGTGAGGGCACATCTACACTTACAGGCACAAACATACGTCAGACCAGACACACACAACACACAAAAACACACACATAATAAACACACACACACACACACACACACACACACAATTGTGTGACCAAAAACTTTCTTTGGTCAAACTTTACACAAGTAGACAGTATAGAAAAGATTGGTTCATACAGTCTTCACCCTTTCTTGCCCTCTCCTTTGTTTCTCTTCATCTCTTCTGTAGTTTCTCTCCCTTCTTCACTTTCTCTCCTTCTCTTCCTGTGTTTCTCCTTCTATGACAGATGTTTCAGAAAGAGGAACAGCTGGCTGCAGTGGGGCTGTTTATTCACCCTTTAATTTCTTTCTCTTCTATTCTCTTTCTCTTCGTTTTTCTGTTAAAGCCACAGATGGAGACCCACATTTCCAGCCTCGAAAATATGTATTTGGGGAATTTCAAATATAAAATGCAAATATAATCCTCCTCCTCTTGGTAAAGTTGCATATTTGAGACAGTGTGCCCAAAGCTGAAACATTCCCCTTGCCCAGGAGCAAACTTCACGTCACTACACTAATAGCTTGTGAGACAAATGCCTCATAAATGATAAGTGAGTTCTGGCCCCTTTTGCCCCCCCATCCATGGCTAATTATGGGAGAGTTATATTTCACCCCAAATCCCTTTATTCTGCACAGATTCCTCTAATTTTAAATAAGCCCCAGCCTCCAGTGTATCGTTGTGTGTGTGTAATTGCACTTCCAGTGATTGATGATTGCGTTCCTGCTGCATATGTGTGCGCATTCATTTGTGCGTTGTGTGTGCATGTGTGTGTGCATGTGTGTGATCAGCAGAGGCAGTTTCTGAATATCTTCTTAACATAGAAGAACATTATGTAACTTTACAAAGCATCACTTTCCTGGACACACACACACACACACACACTTACATGCACATGCAACCACACAGTCACACTGAATGAAGGCGTATATACATACAGGCAATGCATGCACCTGTGCACATAGAACAGAAGCAGGCAAAGAGATGCAAACTCATCCACACACTCACACACACGCAGAGATATACAGACAAAGACTACATACATGCGCTTCCTCCCTCTCAGCCCCCACAGGACACACACTCACAGATGGGCACAGGAAGCGGACTCATAGGTCCACTTATTATACACAAAAGTGATACGTCACGCAGCAAAGATTTCTCATTTTCAGAGCCCTGCAGCACTGCACGCTATACCAGGATGTCCTGTCTGCGTCCTGTCAGTCACTGAGTAGGGATGGGATGGAGGGATGCAAGGGGAAGCGGGGAGGGATGGGAGAATATATGGTGGGAGAGAGGAGAAAAAAATAGAGGATGAAGGCTAGCAGAGGTGCAGAAAGAAAGTGCAATACAATGATTTTTCAGGTGTTGACAAGGAGAGTAAATGTGATCGGAGAGAAGGAGATGGGAGAGGCTACAGCGAGGACATACAAGTTTGTACAGATAGAGAGATGCAGACAGAAAGAGGGTACGGGAGGATAGTGAGTCAAACACACAGTTGTAGTTTTGACAGTTTTAGTCTTATTCTACATGTGTGTGTATGTGTGTTTAAATGTGCATTATTTATTGTTGAGCCTTGTCAAAGGAACATTTCTGTTCCTGTCACCACTCACAGAACATGAAGCACACAATCAGAGATGTCCTCTTACCTGTGCATATGCATTCACCCATGCATACAGAGGCCATTAATATTTATACGAGCGCACAGACAGACAATATGCACACATACAGGTGCAGACCATATGTACATATTAGCCTAATTTTTGATTGAGTTACTTGCTGTCACCTGCGTGTCCACACAGTCCCAGATGTAGATGCAGAAAAGCTGATCATCCTGGTGACTCGGCAGGCTGAGTCGACCGCCGTGTGCTCACTAAGCTGTTGGTTCAAATGTGATTTAGGATTTCTGTCACGTCATATATCGTCATATATCATCATATATCATATATCCAGTCACCCCGTCGTTCAAACTGTTTGTAATTGTTTAATTTCGGCTAAAGAAGAAGCCTGGCAAGGCCATCTTTCAAATTCAATTTCATTTTATACCTGCAGTGCAACCAGGGTGAAATCAATTTTAAGGGGTTGTTTCTATGTCATGAAGAAAACTCAGCGAGTGAGATGTGGTCTGGCTGTGTGAGGTTGCGAAGCGTCTCCTGGAAAACTCTTCTCTCTCTCTCACACACACATGTGCAGACACAATACATTTTTTTATACACCTACACATGGCCACAGTGTGTCTCTCTCTGTCTGTATCTCTCTCTCTCAGAGACACACACACACACACACACACACACACACACACACTCAAGCTGACAGCAGGATGTCTAAATCTGTCTCACACACATGCTCTCACAGTGTGCGCTCAACTCTCACTATCACTGGGAGGGATCTCTCTCTCTCTCTGTCTCTCTGTCTCTCTCTCGCTCACACAGAGTTCGGTCTCAGTCTCATGAAGCGCTGCTCCTCTCTCCCTTTCAGACGCACTCAGTTTAAGTCAGAGTGAATGACAGGACAAGCAGGACACCAGAGCTAATCCCTTTCTTCATTTACAGCCGGCAGTAGGTACAACTCTCTTTCTCGCTCTACTTTTCTTTTCTTGCTCTGTGTTTCTCTGTATCTTCTACATATATATATATGTATATATATGTTTTTTATCATCCTCTCTCCCATCTCTTCTAACCCAACACAAAAGCATCTTTCTTTTCTGGTTGTCTGTTTATATTCTAACAAGAAAAAGTAGCAGGGAATATATAATGAAAAAAACCCAACTACAACGGTTAAGTTAATGAGTTTTTATAGCTGTATTTATTGGACTTTATTTGAAAACTTTGAATTACTTGAATACTGTTTGTGTTCGGTGTTGTTGGAGAGACATTTCTAACATTTAAGTACATATTCCAGCTGTTATATTCAGTCCAAAACTATTTTTCCACCCACAGAGGATCTATAATACGTTAGGATGTGCATAAGGTGCAGTCTCGTGTGAGCTCGTAAGTGCTGACACGATGCCAGCAGTCTAGCACTTAACTTCTGTAATGTTGTTTTGATGCCTGAGAGCAAAAAGATCTCCAGTTTCAGCACCAGGCTTGCCATGCATACTAATATTTTTGTTTGTGTTTTTGGGCGGGTAAAATCTGTGTGTTTTTTCCTCACAGTTTTTCTTTTGTAATCACTTGCGCAATTTATATTTAGGCTACTTTGTTTATGCTGCTTCTTAAATTACTCTTTTTATGTCAACTGATTTGACTTTGGCTGTATGTGGGCGACTACAATTGCAGCTGGTGTCAGTTTTCTATAACTCGGCCTGGTATGTTGTCCAAATAGCACCCATCCATTGTGTGAGGATGTCTATCCATTGGGTGTGTTTGTGTCTTTATAGGATTTTTAAAGGAAATCTAATATAAGTGTTTGTTGACTGCAATTACCTGTGACATTCTAAAAGGATCATATTGTGCCCTTTCAACCAAAAACTTAGACTGATCTTTCTAGAGAGCAGAACGGAAACATTTGAAAGCCCTCACTTCAGTTATTTCTTTGAGTTTTCGTTCATTTATTGTCAAAAAACATTAATTTTCTTTATTAATTTGCATTAAGTAGACATTTTCCCTCATTTTGTTTCAAGGTCAAGGATTCAGGATGAACAATGAGGTGAAGACGCAAAGAGAAAAACAATGTCTGCTGGGTAAATACTGTAACACCTCACAGTCGAAACTGAAGAGTTTGTCCAGGTTGCACTATGGACAAAGTTGCTCACTCTTTTGAACGGAATTGTTGGCTCCAATATTTAACAGTTGAATCTACAAGATCACCATGTTGACATGCTCTGTTCTTCTGACCAGTTAATTCAGATTGGCATGACTTGTCTGGCAACCACTTGAATCATTTATTTTTTGTTTATTCAGTTTCCCCCGTCCTACCAAAAATTCACCAAAAAGTCCACTTTTTGCTTCTGCTTTTAAATAATATAATCAATTATCTGCCCATTTTCCACTACAGTGGAAAGGTGAGGTTACAACACTAAACTGCCACTTTCAGTTGACTGTGCAGAGTTGCAGCATACAGTAGGTATTTAGCTTTTTGACTTTAGACCGTGTGGTTCTAAAAACTAACTCATTATATCTTCGGGGAGTTTGTCTTCCAGGCGTGTGGCGTAATAACACTTGCACATGCTCGTGCTCACTGCTGTTTTTGTTGATGACCTTTCTCTGCTGTTTTAATCACAGAATGCTTCTAGGCAGAGACTTTTTTTAATGAGGCCGTGAACAAGTTCAGTGCTCCCTCTGCTAGAAAACGTTTTGTCTTCAGTTTGGGATTGCGTCTATATGATTTTATAGGCAGTTGCATGTTTGGATGCTTTAAATTGTATTCTTCCAAACCAAACTTCTGTCCCTCTCCTTCACTCATGAAAAACCCTGGGAGGCTGTTTTAATTAAATATACATATTAAGTGGCTGATGTGAGAGCTCTTAAAGTTTTCTCATAAATTATGCTGCCATATCTTAACGGTTGCAATGTTGTAGACTCTGAACACACACACACACACACACACACACACAATGGTTGTGTTATGGGGTGAGATTAGACAGTCGTGCATGAATTGTGTCACATTAAGGAAAATCATCATCCTGTACATAAGTGGAATTATATATACCATGTGAGGTCTGGAATCCATACCTACTGGTTGAGACATGTAATGAGTGCATTTATATCTGTATCCCCGAAAAAAAATCAGTCGCTGGACTTTTGATTTTCATCCATCCTTTTTGATCCAAGTCTATTTTCCTTCAATGGGCCATGGTAATTATGGTATTTGCGACTTTGTCCTCATTAGAACAGTTTGAGGAGCAACTTCATGTCCACTTGGCTGCATATGTAGAATATACAGAGAGATGGTTTTGTTGTGGCGTCCGGGAAAAGCTTCAGTGTCTTGACTGAAGAAACTGCTTTGGCCAAAACCAGCAGACATTTGAACCATGTAACAGTGGCCCACACCTCCACTCAGACAAGTGGTGTCAGATAACCTCATGTCATGCCCCGGTGATCCCCTCTTGACCTCTCATTCAAAATGGATGACTAAACTTATATACAACTTATTCTTACTAAACAACTTATTTTATTCAGATTCTTTTTTAAAGTCTGTAGGAAAGTATTTCAGGTTAAATACCTCCATCTCACTGTGTAGAATCTAACGACAACAATAAGCTCTACTGAGCTTTAGCACTGGATGTGTTACAAAGGGTTTCCCTTGTAATATTCAGTCAAACAGTTTTTCTTTGGGTAATAAGATAAAATCAAAACTATCTGCATAGCTAGATACTACTAGAAGCAAGTGAGAAAAATATGTTATTTTTTAAATGGGGAATTTGGGTGAACTGAGCCTTTAATGAATAATTTTTACAATGATGAGAATTTCAGCCTTCCCATTAAATATAAACAGATAAGACACTGTACAGTTTGGTTTATTTTCATCCTGTTTCCCCATATCAAACATTTTAATCATCAAACAAATGATAATTGTGAAGCTTTCTGCAGGTTATAAGAGGATTTTTCCAAGCAATTTCAGACCTGACTTCGATTTTTTTGGCAGTCAGGGTAGAAGCACAAAAGTGCTCTTACGTGCTAAAACACACACAAGTTAAAGGGCCAAACTCTCTTGAACCTTTCAGCTGTCAGAGTGAAAGCTGGAACTATTAATGGCCCCCGAGCTGTCTGTTTGTATCACAGACGTTTCAGTCTATGGTTAAGAGTACGAGAAAGCCCGTGTGCTTCTGTTATTGTCTCTTTTTTTGCAGAGTGAGCTTGTTTGAAAAGTTACAGTAGATTAAGTTCACACACCTGAGTTTACCAACTGCACGCCTGTGTGTCTGCAACACAGGTGTTGCACCTCCAGAACAAAGAGCTGGCAGCAACACAAGCAACTAAAACTAGAGGTAGTTTGTATTGTATGTGTGTATAAATGTGTGTGTGTGTGAGAGAGAGAGAGAGAGAAAGAAATTAAGACAGGAAGCAGAGTGTGTAAGTGTGTGCGGGTGTGCTTGTTTCCTCTTCTGTAGACATGGACATTTTAGGTTATTAATTATCAGAGATAGCTCCATGTATATTGATGGAGTCTCTTTCCTGTCTGTGTGACTGGGTGCTATGGAAGCCCCCCAGGTACATGGGATTCATTATCTGCCTCGCTTGTTTTTTGCCTTTCTCTACCATCCTCTCTGTTTGTGTCTGTCTCTTTTTTCGTATATGTGAAGCACGTGTCAGACTTTGTTAATCCGTCTGAGGATTAATCCCTTTGAGATGCTGATTCCTCTTCACTGTACAGTACAGCTGTCCTGGGACCAGGCACAGCTGTGGGGTTAACCCCCTGAACAGAACATGTTATTGTTCAGCCATGCCGTCCTTATCATTGTCATTTGGCTGATTGCATCTGATTTTCAACATTAACATTTTGTCTGTTTAGCGGTATATTCTAATGGTTGTTATATTATATGTGTTTTATCTTTTTTAACCTATTTAAACAACTTAACCTTTCTGTCTTTATTTTAGTAGTAACACAGCTGCTTTTCTGTACTGTAATATGCAGTGTTTGACCTGGCTGTTTATTTTCCTGGACAGTTAAAGTTATTCTTTTTCTCTCCTTATTGCTGGAGTTTGGAGAAAATGTAATCTAAATCACTGGGCTGGAGTTTTGAGTTCAGCCCAGTGAACGGCTTTGAACTTTCCTTAAACACTGTACAACAAAAATGACTTTAATTTAAATTCCTCCCTCTATCCTTTCCTCTATCCCTCTCCCTCTCTCCTGACAGCATTTCCCGGCTGTGAGCGGGGCCTTCATGGATTCTCCGTACAATGGCAACACGTCCTTGCAGACGTCCACCTCCAACCTCAACGCCGGCTACTCTCGACCCTCAGAAGCAGAGGATGATGGGAAAGTGTCCAGTGATACCATTTGGCTGTGGATCGCTGTGCTGGCAACCATTGGAAACATAGTGGTGGTGGCTGTGGTTTGCGCCTGTGCCTTCTGACAAGATAGAAGCAAAAATACTGCTGCTGTCGGATAATGGGAAATCTTGTATATCCTGAGAATATATTTTTCTTCAGAAATGATGTAAAATAGCCTTACTTTTAGGTTGATGACCATGGATTTTTGAACTGTATAGTTTAAGTTTTAAAAGGAAATTTGCAAGGGATTCTTCATTCAAATACTTTTGAAAATGTTTTAATGAATAGAAGAGAGTACAAATATTATATTAAACTAGATTTAAAATAGGGAACACAAAACTATTTATTTATTTAAAGCAGTCATCAGATTGAAATAATGATCTGATAGAGACACAAGTATGTCTAACCTTTTCTGTTCTGTTCTGCAGTGCAACAATGTCAAAAGAAAAGCCATAAAATTAAAGCTGAACATAGATAACACAATAAGGGACCTCAAGAATGGCTACTGAAGCAGATCTTAGTTAAAACTTTGGAAACCGACCAAAACAAGACCACATACAGACAGATACCATGCATGTATATACTTTGTTACACATTTTTAATGACTAACCAGCAAGAAAGGCACCCAACACACATTTGGATAAACCCAAAGCCTATAGATCAACTATAAAAACAAACCATGTTCCTTTAATGTTACCCAGGAAAATTGCAATATCATTTTGAGTTACAGTAGATGCCTTGCTTAAGAAAAGCTTCATTCATTCAGTTAACCCACTCAGACTTTCTCTGCTAGTCGGCAACCAGCAATCTTTCATTCATAAGCCTCACACAAACACAATAGCCTGAAACTACAAGGAGCCACATTAACTTTACAATAATATTACATTGAAAGGTTTCCTAATTCAGCCTTTTTTCTTTCCCATCCTGGTATATGACCTGGAAAAAACAGTCAAATACATAAAAACACATGACAATTGCTATTTTATTCAGAGATTATCCTTTTATGTGTGCTTTAATCATTGGCAAAGTAAACATTGGCAGCTAAGACCAGTGAAACTACATTCAGATAAACTTGTCCTCAGGTTTGCCCTTTATGGTTTGAGACTCAAAATGGGTCACAGGGATATTTATTTTAGCCTCCACGTGAACACAATATTAACATTTTTTAATAACCATCAGTCCCTGAGCAAAATACTAAATTTATTCATGTTGGATTCCAGGCTGAAAAAAGCTGTGGCCTTAACACAATAGTACTATGCTTGTTAATGGTCAGTTGGTTATGCAAGCCAGGCTGCTGTTATATAAACCCATTCACTCCTGGTTACACCACAGGCTCAGAGGTCAGCATCAGACCTACAAGGATTAGACAAGATCATAGTTTGATCTCTTAGTGGGATCAGAAGCTAGAAAGAGATCCACTGTTGAAGCTACACTTGATTTAGAGTGTGTGATTGGGTAGTTAGAGAGGCCAGAGGTTTGAGTATAGGACTCAAACTATCCTGATGATGCTCGATCAAAGCACTGAACTCCAACCTGTATTGTCTGTACTATTATTTTCCATTCTATTGTTTTCATTCTTACATTTTCAGCACCAAGTATATTTACTTGACTAATTCTGAATACTCTGCCCAATAAGAGGAACTGACCCTCGCTAAGCCCCGCCCCCTTAGTTACTGTTGCTATGCCTGTCAAACGTTCCATTCTTGCACGGCACATATGCTGTTTTACAATAATAACGGTGGCAGATTTACCATGCAAAATTCTTAGGATTTTTTGAAAACATTGTGTCCCTGATTTCAGACTGAGGTACACGAAAGCAGCTTCTCATCAGCTGTAACTAGCTAACTTAAGACGTTTGTCCCAGGCAAAAGTCAGCTTCCTGATCAGTTCTATGTAAGATTACTGTCTTGTTTCCTTCTGCTTAACTCATTCTACATTACTCTGAGGATGTGTTTGGTGAATGTAATGCAATTTCTGAAAATGAGTTAGGCTGGAGCAGCAAGAGTGTAAACTTTGCCAAATAAAGAACAGGACAGAGCCGCTAACGTATACTCTGATATAGTAGCATCCAGGACCGGCCTCCACACAGTGAGGAAATAGGCTACACAGTGGATTTAATGTGATAGGACACCTTGGCCTTGGAAGTAACACTTGATTGTTACTGTAGATAGTAAGTTAGTTAGCCAGACATGCTGAAGTTTTTAGCTTATGTTAGATCAGATAGGCTAAAAAAAAGAGACAACACCCTCAACTGTTTATATATAGAGTATCCCATGTACACGCTTCTGCAAATCCAAAGCTTGACAGGCCTGCTGTGTCTAGTTATGGTTGCTAAGCTCTGATGGGACAATTGCTGTGTGGGGGAAGGGTTTAGTGAACGGTCAATTACCACAATCTCATGCCGTGACTAAAGCTTATTTTTCTTATTTCTATTAGTTGATACTTATTCCTAGTGTCCACAAACGTCTACATTGAGAGTTAATTTAAAAACTCCAGCTCATCTGATACGCATGTCAAACTGTGTCACCCTTAAAAAGCCCAGGGGAAACAAACTGTACTTAGAACGGAGCTCAGCTGTGATTGAGCAGTGATTTGTTGAAATTTAACAAGCAAGAAAGGTCACGCAGGGGCTTTTTTTTCCTGTTAGGGTTACTTTTTCCGCATTATATGGATAAATAGGTCATTAAAAGGGTAGTTCCATTCACTTCCCTTCAAATCACTTTCAGATTGTTAGTGAGGAGATGAAATCTCATAAAGCTGATAGGGGAAGAGGACATGGAGATACAGAATGAGAGAGACGAGGGCAGATCAGGTCAAACTTATTAAAACTGGAATGTAGCAGAAGAATCAAACCACACCCTTGTTCATCAGCCTGTTGGGAACTTTGTCTGTCCGCAGTTGAAAACAGCTGCCTGCTGTAACCAAAAACCATTCAGATGAAAGCGGTGAGACTGAGCCAAAACAGTAAAGTTGCGGGCCAGAAAACCATAACAACAAGCTGAAAAATAGAGTTGAGGGGAACTGCAGGGTGATAATTCTCTGTGGGTTCATCACTGAGTGAACCCTTTTTCACGTACAAGTAGTCAAGTGATACATTGTTATATAAAAATATTCATTATAGCCACTTTAATGAAGAAGTCATTTTAACCCAAAGCACAATGTTCCTTAACTCTACCCAAACCTCAACCATGGTGATGTCATCAGAAAACAGTTGATTTGTAACTGCTTTAGAGGCACTGACAAATCATGTCATTCTGCCGATAAGGCCATGATGTATGTTGTCGTTTAATTTGGGGAACTTGTTGGAGACACACTTGTCCTGTATTGCTATGGGAGGATTTTCTTAACAGTTTATATGAGGTATATGACGTTATCAGGCCATTGAGTACTATATGTAAAAACTGAGACTCTTTAAAATCAAAATAGTCAGTAGTGGTAGTTTTGTATAATGCCATCCTTCATGCCACTACGCTGCCTCAGATGACTTATCAACATACTTTCCTGCATTATGTAGTTTTAACCCTGTCTAGTCAGAATGGATCATGCAGCCATTGTCAGTGTTTATACACATGCATGTGTTTGCAAATGCATCTCACTATCTCTCAGCAGAGATCCAGCCTGTGTGAACTGCCTCATCGTCCTGTCAGTCCTCGGCACAGTAATGAGCTGTAATGCGCCTCTCGAGCTTCCTATCCGCTTTTTCCTTTTTCCCTCCCTCGCTCGATATCCCAGAGGGAAGTGTGCCCCCGGCGGATATTAGAGCGGTCAGAGCGGCTCGTATCTCTGTGGTTGACTTTATTAGAAGATGATTTTACAGGCAGAATAGAGCTAACTTCAGCCGTCAGAGATAGAATCCAAAGGGGCAGACAGAGAAAGGAATGAGCGGAGATGAGAAATAATTTGCAACATTAGTGGCAATGAGTGACACATGAAGTGAAAAAGGAAGATGTGGAAGAGACAGGATAACGAGGCAGGAAATGCTCATTTTCATTAGTACATATTAGGACAACTGACAAGGAAAGAAACATTGAACAAGAGTGGGAGTGAGGAAATGAGTGGAAAGGAGAGACAAGGGGTCAGAGGGGACAAAGGAAGAATGGAGAGGAAATAGGTGGTGTATGGAGGATGATTATATCACAGAAAAAGTGAGAGAATGAGAATGAATTAGTAAAGCAGGCATGAGAGGAGGAAACAAGAAGAAAGGACACATGAGTATATGACAAGAGAGAAATCAATGAGGCAAGAAAAGTAAAAGGGTACAGGTGTAAAGGAAAGGGAAGACAGAGTCTGAGAATAATTAACGCCAACTGACACTTCATGTTATTTGTTTTATATGGCTGATTTTTACATCAGAAAGAAAAAGAAACATCACCCAAGAAGTGGCATATAGCGTTTAAAGCATACAGGGAAAATAATAAAACAAATAAATAAAATTTATTAGAATTTCTTACTAGCCTTCACCACTTCATAACCACTCCCAGCAACCATACAGTACATAATCACAATAATTATGCACAAAATTTGTGTGTTTGTGGTCTTTGTTTGGTCGGTTGAGGCTCAGGTGTCCACTGTTCACCACCACCTACAGTTTACCTCATCCACCTCCCTCACTGTCCAATCAGCAGCTATTTTCTGTGGAAGCATGGGCCTACGGTATTAACCAATTAGATATCATCAATGTGTTTGTACCCAGTGATCCCAAGCGATTGGATCTGACTCAGTGGACTCCAGAAGTGGACAAAGAACAAAGCATGTAAACATGAGCATCTGTTATTATGGACATGACGATCTTCAACACCTTCCAACCAGGCAGTTAGGTTAGTTAGTTTCTTTAATTCCCTTCATCTTACTGCTGACAAGACCTGCATGCACAGTCACATGGAAGTGAGGGATAACATCTCCGTCCTGCTGTCCAACTCCAGACTCCTGTTACTGACGCAGTGACCCCTGAGACTCAAACACCCAGGCCGGAGGTGAGAAGTAAAGTACTGTAGTTACTGGTGTGGTGCAGCAACCTGATGTAAGCCACCTAAGTGAAGAACTCGAAACCAAGTTGTTGATAAAAATAGAAATGTCAAACATCAGGAGATCGCACTGTTTTATTGTTGATCCTGTGCTCGAATGGCCCTGACACATAGGCCTATATTTATATTGCAATAATTGATCAAATGTATGCACTACATTAAGACATTTTATATAATATAATTTTAGGAAGAACATCTACTGTTTGTTTTTCATGTTCACATTTCCTTTTTTGCTTTTATTTCTTCTCTAAAAAGAGCTTGTTAGCAGCATTTGTGTAACATCGCTCATTGGAAGTGATGAGCCAGTCTGCAGCAAACATTAGTCCCCAAGGGCCTTTCTGCTTAAAATCAGAGTTTTAACTCATCAAGATCATCCACCCCGAGAGAAGATTTCTTTTTCTTGTATTAAATGCATGAATCTGAGGCACTTCTGTACTTTACAAAAGCTATAGCTAATAAATAAGTAAATGAACTGTAGAATGACATTTGTGTAATCTAAGCGGTATGACTTGAGACATTGCATAATGAATCTTTTAAACAGTAAAAAGGTCTTTAAAGTAAACATTACTAATTCTTGAAGTGAACCTTTTTGCTTTGTTTCTTGTGAAAGGTTGGGCATCTCGCTTTAATAGGCTCCCATGCAGTACTTTAAAGTGCTGAAATCCCCCACACTGGATATGAACCAAAGGTGGCAGTATACCAAGCTACATGATCCAGCAAAGTGAACTGACAGAGGATCTGAGCAGCAGGGAGTTCATCTCTGCACCACTCAGAGTCCGACCCTGAATACATCAAAGCATATGAGTTTTCTGTTACATCATTAGCTTCTTATCAGGAGTAGAATAAAGCACATGTAATTACTATTTTACTTACTAATTACTATTTGTGTTGCATAATATTCACTGTGGTCTATTCCTCTTTTATGTCACGTTGCACCCTCTGTCATCTCCCACATTCCCCCTTTCATGCATGTGAGGCACCAGACCGTGAAGTCCACATTGTGAAACCCCTCCTCTGTACACACACACACACACACACACACACACACACACAGTTCTCACAAGACCTCTGACACATCCAATCTTTCATCTCTTCTTCCTCCATATATCTCATGTCTTCCTCTTTCTCTATTTCTGTCATTAGTCATTTATGTAACTCATCAGTTACTAATGCTGTAATAGTGTAGTCCAAACCGCTGCATGGGGATTGACTTACATGTAGACATGGTTGCAGGTGATTTCTAAAAATTATATTTTTTAATTGGTTAGAAGTCGCGTGTCAAACAGAAAACAGAGACCATAAAAATATACAATTTCCGCAAGAGCTGGATCATAAAACTATGATGGCAAATGTCCCTTAAAGTTTTATCTTGTACAAGAAATGTACTGAATCTGTACTGTACTTTTTTTACTGTACTTGCATGTTTTTCTGCCGCTGTAGAGATCCGCATCATCCATCTTTATAGAAGAAGGACTGCTAAACAACAGCTTAGAGAGGCGACAACCAGACTGGTCTGTTTTCCACAAAACAAACTGAGAAACTACACTGTGGCACTGACTTCTACCTGATCCACTTCACTGGAGTATAAGAAAAAGGTGTACATGGAGATACAGATGTGTCAGGATGACCATGTTGAGTGACTCTAGCCTGTGGAGATTGTGTAAAAACTGCAGTGTGGTGACATGAGGGTCTTTGCCGGATGAGAAGACAGATAAATAAGGAAAAGTAATAACAGCCTATGATGGACAAATGTCTCATGAAGGTTATATTTTGTTGCAACACCACATCACATTCTCATTCAACAACCCTGATGTTGAGGAACAGTTTGAAGATCCTGTCCCTCCCCAGATATCCAGTACCAGGGTGGTGCTGAGTTATCAGGTTATTTGGGGGAATGTAGTTGTACAGTTGAAGATGTTTCACCATTCAAATTACATAAATCCACGTAAACATTTTGCTGTCTGGAGATGACAAAAGAAGTTTGACTGAGTGGTTATAATTGAAGATTTCTTGTGAGGACACTACGGGACCGGCAGGAAGATACTCTTGCACAGATAAGACATTCAACCTGTGATGCAACCTTTAATGCAAAACGTGTCTCTTATACAACTCTGTACAACCATGAAATTAACTCATGCTTGTTTGTTCCATGTGTCATGACTTGCTGAGGACTGGCTGATGTATTTGTGCTCATGTTAAGGTAAGCTATGGTTACGTGGTTAAGCTAAGTGAAATAAATGGGAAATTCTGTTGCTGTTATAGCTTACAGATGGTTTAAATGGATCACTATGCAAATATAAAATAGAAAGAGAATGACTGTATGTAACATCTGTGGCACTGGTATGGTTAGCAGGAGGAGAACAACAGGAATACAGCTCAGTGTTTAATGTTAACATGTTACCGTCGTTGCTTTATAGCTTCTCAGCATTACAGCATTGTGTGTATACCTCTCTTAACATGCATGGCTACTAGCAGATTTCTGTCTTTCCCTTAATGTCCTCCATGATGGAGTGAACTGTTTGCCTCTTCACAAATACCAGTCAGTCATTTGCACTTTTAATCACAATTACATTTTTAGATTTATTAGTTAATATATGATTATGTATAAGGGGTTGGCTTTAGATTTCATTCTAGATTTCCATAATATGATTTTTCTATATCTTAGTTTTAGGTTTTATTTGAGGAATTCCTCTTTGTACATTTTCAAGCCATGAATCACATTTCCTCATCTTGAAAGGAAGCTTTGTAAAGGTGGACCTTTCTGCTG
The DNA here is from genome assembly GCA_002120245.1 of Maccullochella peelii. Taxonomy (NCBI): domain Eukaryota; kingdom Metazoa; phylum Chordata; class Actinopteri; order Centrarchiformes; family Percichthyidae; genus Maccullochella; species Maccullochella peelii. Next base: position 235,399 of record LKNJ01000619.1, on the reverse strand, counting down.
TATGACATTGAGTCTTCTGTAATATAACTTCATTAAATTAATAAGAATGCGAGATGCTTGTCTGTCCTATCCGGTTTGTTTATAAATGCTTGTCGCACTCAACATCGCACGCAAAGTCATGTCATTACAATTAAATAAACAATCAGTATAGTTCTACTTGCACTACTTACTGTATATAACAACACAATTGGGGTTTTTTTGTTGAAAACTACAAATCATTATCAAAATGATGTTCTTACAAGCACATAAAGTTATGTTTTCATCATTCATGTGTGGACTATGCATTAGACATGTACAACAGCCACTGCAAATCATCAGCTTTCTTAATTTTATGCATTAAATTGATGCTGATTTCAAGGGAATATCTACAAACAGTGACTGCAACCATGTTAAGTGCACCAGTCATAAGATCAATTCAAAAAGGTGATTTGTCTCATTTCAGTGAATTCAACACCACAAAGATAATGTTCACTTTACTGTTGCAGTGCAGATGTCACATTATTACTGATACATTCATATAAATGTTCTTTTACTTTGTATGAATGAAATGATGAGTTCAAAGTGGTTGGCCTTGATATCTACCAGTGAATGTGAAATGACAGGACTTTATCCTCGCGCTGACTAAATGTTAAATCATGGAAATGTGGCTTCATCTTGATTCAGCTTCTTCTGACGTAATAGTGATCACAGGCTTTCCTGTTTCAACTAATGTGACTGCAGTACTGACTGACAGATTAAGTTAGAGGAATAATAACAATGGCATCATTCTCCTACAATAGTATGACATTATCTTAATCTGACATAAAAAATACTTTTACAGCTCAAAACGGTTGAGAGTTTGTAATAGTACTTGTGTATTCTGTATTTTGTTAAAGCAGAATTGACATGTATTTCTGGCCTTAACACAGAAGTTTGCGCTGCAGCTTAAGAAAACACAATCAAAGAAAACATCTTCATCATTTTGACAACACATATATCGCATTTAGAACAAAAGTTAAGAAACACGTTCACCACTATATGCTCCATAAAGAAACTTACTGTAAACAGGAAAACACAAGCAAATGCAGAAACAAAAGTCAAACAGAACAACAGACGGTTTTGTGAACATGTCTGGACAATTTGCTGCTCTGTGTTTCAGGTGAGTGACGTTCAAACTAACATTTTGGAATGATCATGAAATGTTCATTTTATCTTAATGGACTGGTGCCTTTCTTTAAAGTACCTCTAGATATTACTTTAATGGAGCCACAACGTGTCTCTCCAGTTCCAAATCCTTTAAGAGATGGACTAATGGAATTCATTATCTGTACTCTGATAGACTGAACTGTGACACAGAGCACTTCAGAGACAGAAGCTGTGGTAGAGAAGAGATCTTTCTTTCTTACTTACTTGGGCCCTGTCCTAAACACACACACATGCACAAACACACACAAGGAATCTCCCATATTATTATTCTAATGTTGAAATGTATCATCAAGGTAACAGTGCTTCCAAAAGTCAAATCTTTTGTTTCTATTTTCACCTTTTACTTTTTTTGTAATTAATCATCACATCAGTTAAGGACTCAAAATCATTCAAATTGAAATTCGTCACCATGGATTAGAACTTGTTTGTTTATTTTTCTTTACTAAAATTTTTTATTGGATCCAGCCCCCCCACAACCCTCTGAGGCTTATCCTATAGATAATGGATGGATGGAAAAACCTTATCATTAATGTGTAGTTGAGTGGTTACTGTGACCGACCTCAGAGAGGGAAAGAGAACACCAAGAAATGTTTCTACAAACAGATGTCCTGTCGCTGATGACCTCGAGGAGAGGATCACATGTCGAATCAAATCTTCACAATAACAAAATACAGCAAGTGATCACTGGAAAACACTCGGTTGGCCCCATAAATTCAAGGTTGTAAAGGCACAGGTCTTGAACAAAAACCAAGGCCCTTCATCTGCTGGAAGGAAAATTAAAAACTAGCGACAAAAAACTGTTCACGGCCTCTTTGGCAGTACATTTAATCTAGCATGTAGCCCAGGCCAGGAAAGGGAAGGAGAAAGGGATTAATGAAAAATAAACACAGACAATAAAGGATGAAGCAACAGTATCAAGAACCAGACTGTTGTGGTAAAATGATTTGACATGTATAACCGTTAGTCCTGAGAGCAGGGCTGCCTGACCTAACAGACTAATAAACAAGATGTTACCCAGAAGCCATAGATATAGTTTATAATTTACAGCTACTTCGAAGCCAAAAGAAAAGCAGTTAAAGAAATAAATTCTACAATGAATGAAGACTATATTAAATTTCAAAATTAATTATTGACCAATAATGTGTGCCATAAACACAACACAAGTATCTTACATTATCTTTAAACATGATGGTTGACTTTCCTAGAGTGAAAGTTGCTTTAAATATATGTATGAAATGCATTTTAAATAGTACAATAAACTGAAGTTTGACTATTTTTAGAGGACAAAAGGTCTGTTACAAGAAATATTTCTTTCTGTTGGTCTCTGACACACACACACACACACACACCCCACAGTGTTTTTTGTTGAATAGCTGTACCAGTCAGGCACAAGTTGTCTATATATGGTGTGAGAAGGGCAGATGAAAATAATGATGTTAACTTGGCTCTCTTAGTCTCAGTTTTTCTTGGCAAACTGGCACTTAAGTTTTATCTTAGCAGGTCGCTGTCACCTTAACAGTCAAACCTGCTGAAGTGGAGCCTGTGCACTCGCAAACACTAGGAGTTGGTCAGATTTGTAGGCAAAACTGACCTCATAACATATTTACACTCACAATGTATTATTTGTTTGTACTGTCAAAGTCAACAGCACATTGTGGCAAAGGGCTTGTGTTGCCAACGTCTGACCAAGTCTTCTGAGGAAAGAATTACATTCATATTGGTCAATTCTGCAGCACGCAATTTACGTCCAGCACGTGCAGTGCCAATGCAGAAAGCAATGTGTGTAGCAAAGTGAAACACAAGGGGTGTGGATAGGTGTGTAGGTGTGTCCAACTTTCATGCTGGAGGCCAGAGTTTGCATCCCTTCTCAGACCAACAATTCATGTTGGCCAGGATCTTTCTCTAACCTTACAGTAACCATTATGTAGTTGCACAACCATTATAGGGATAAATAATTAAAAAATGTTTGCTATAAAAGTAAAGGAAGAAATGGAACTTACAGTAATACGGGGTTTTGCAGAATAGTCCAATATCAACTGCAGGGTTGTTTTTGTCATTCACTGTTGCATGGAAAAATATATTCTGAAATATAATCACGCCTTGCACACATACAACACACAACACGCACACGCATAAACACGTAAATAAAGAATTTCAAAGCAACCAAATGACTGAAGTAGATTATACAGTATGTACTATAACAAGTGTGTTTGTGTGTGTGTGCGTGTGTAACCAACTGTCCTTGGGGTGAACTCATTTCCAGAGAATGACTTGAAATTTGCAGCAGCAAGTGCTCACATACAGTATGTGTGTGTAAGAGAGTAAAACAAAAATAGAGCCACATAGTCTGAGTGTCCGTGTGGGCGTGGTTGCCTTGATAGCACAGTTGTGTGTGTGTTTGTCTTTTCCAGTAAAGAATGACTCAGAATGACTAAAGATTAGCACATTTTACAAGCTGGGTATAAACACTGTCTGCAGAAAGTGTTTTTTAGCTGTTACGTGGCGCACGTCTGATCATGTGTTGGCAGATCTGGTCTTTTCATGGCTTCATAACTTTGTAGACTTTCGTTTTCAGATGCAAACAGCCACATCAAGCTCTGACAAGATTTAGGAAAATGAAAAAGAGACAACAAAACAACAACAAAAACTCATCTGAATAGGTCATAACAAAGCTTGTGGTTAAGCATTGATATATAGACATGCCGATCCAGGAAGATAATGTCCTGCGATTCCATATGTGATTAACTTCATTGTTACATACTTGTTTACTGTGGTGTTTTTGCTGGTACTGCAACCACTTTAGCATTGCATATTGCTGTTATTATACACCAAAAATTGCTAATTACACATGGGGAATCCATTATAAAGAGTAAACTAGATAGCTGACCTGATGTTGTTGGTGTATTTGTCTATTATCCTATGCCGGAACTACCTCAAGTTAATTCAGCAATATTAAAAAAATCATCTCTAGTGAGGTTTGTGATGATAGTTTTAACAAAGAAAGCTTTAGTTGAGTAATATACTGAACTAGTTGTTGCCTGTAGAGTGATACATTTGTATTTTTATATTAAAAAGTATCAATTTTTCAACACTTTGTCATGTTAATCTATTATAACCGTGATGAATCATGAAGTTGCATAACATGATAAAGTGCCCGTCCATCTATTTAATCTAGGGGACACCTGGCGGTAGATTATGTTTCTATCTGTGAGTGCAGAGTGATGAAGTGTCTGACAAGCAGCCAGCCATATGGGAGTCACTCTCTGATCTGAAAGGTAGCTGGGCAATAATGAGACACAGATGGTAGCGGCACACACTACACAAACTGCACTGCTGCATTACTGCTCATCCTTTAATATGCTCAATAGACTGTGACATATTAACATTTTGAAAAAGAAATAGATTATTGTTCAGTTGAATATCTGTTTTTAAGAGGTTATGAATACAATTTGATTTACATTCACATACTGTATAATTTTAAAAAAGCTGCCTGCACAGTCAAAATAAAACACAAATGAAATCAACAATAACATCAAATGAACTGGAGAACTAACATTTGATTGCCTATGTTAACACTGTATCTGTTACAATATTTGCCAATGCTTGTTTATGTGGTGGAAATTCTGATTTCCCTTGTGGAGAAGTGAACAAATAAAATGATGATTCAACTACAGTTGTCTTTTGTAGATTTAATTAAGCGAAAGAATAAAAAGTAACACATAAGGAGCAAAAATGGTAAGTAAGTGAACAACAGATAAGGAGAAGGACGAACACAGAGTCAATCTATTTCAGCTGAAAGGACTGAGATCATTCACCAAGCTGTGTATGATGAGTCTGACCCTGAAGTGCAGTCACATATTTATAACAGCATGAAAACAACCAGGCAAGGGAGACATAATCTGTCAGACCTTGGCCTAAGCATCTGTGTCTCTCGCTAACAAACATCATCCAAGCATCAATACAAGACTGTTCTGTCACCCCTTGAAGGACACAGGGCAGACTGTTGTTCAATATCAAGTCTACCAAAATATCAATGTGTTTGTCAGATGAAACTATAACACAGGAAAATAACAAATTCCATAAGGCACAAAACACTACATAACACGCAAAATAATAATGATAGATTTTGCCCTTACAGTTTAAACCTGCAATAACATTTTTTGGCCAGTTGTGGGCAGAGAAAATAAGCTGAAACACAACACTGACAAATTTGGCAGTTACCTATTCAGCAGACAAGGAGCAACATTAGCATTCATTTGGTCGTATTTCTGGCCACCAGTAAGTTCAATATTCACTCTGTTTTGGTCTCAAGCAACTCCTAAGAGAAGTATCATGGCTCTTTAGCTGCTAAAGGCTCCACTATGTTCACTTTGTCTGTCTGCTGTTTGGTGGTAAGCAGGTAGTGTACAGTGGGTTTTTAGAGCTTTTTTTGCTGAAAACAGCTGCCCGCTGCAGCCAAAAAAGACACCATGAGATCGGTGAAAATGAACCAAGACAGTAAAGTTGCGGGCTGAACCAATATAATGAGCTGAAAGATGCTGAAGCGCTCTGTAGAGAGGGGAACTGCGGAGTCTCTGTGGGTTCATCACTACTGCGAGCAACCCCTTTCACAAGTAGTCATGTGATCCAGTGTTGATATAAAAATATTGATTCTAGTCGCTTTAATAAGTTATGAGAAAATGACAATGTGTAGCTACAAATACTTAAGACAATGTAATTAGATACAAATGTTGGCCGGTTCTGCTCTTTAACATAAGATTTGGATTTGGAATTGCGCCTGGAGAATCCATTGGTCTCTACTTCCAGCACACGTCCTGATTCATCTGACCACACACACACACACACACACACACACACACACACACACACACACACACACACACACACACACACACACCAGTGTGAGTGAGTCTGTCTGGAAACGGTAGAGACAGAGAGGAGGTCTGGGAATGCTGAAGAGGGGGAGAGCCGGGAGGGAAGAGAGGTGGAAAGTTGCAACTGCAGGGCAATATGGACCACATGCTATGGGAAGGAATGCATGTGTCTTTGTAGGAGAGGGAAAGAGCAAATGAAAAGGAGAGGAGGAGGAGTAAAGAAGTGAGGAGGGATCTAAACTAAGGCTGCAGCGTGGCTCTGTGTCTGAATGAAAGAACCTCTCTCTCCCACTTTCTCCTGCTGTCTGTATGTATGGCTTCTGTCTGCTGCAGTAAGGAAGCACATGTCCAGAGCAAACACAGCCAGACTCTCCAAGTGACTTCAAGCTGGAAGTAAATATTTAGCAGAAACTTTGGCTGAAGGTGCAAGTTTTAATTTTCAAATGTCTTTTTGAATTTTTTCCCTCTTTCCAAGAAGCTGGATTACTTCTTAGCAATGTGACTGCTATTTTTGAAGATACAGAAAACTTATATTTGAGAAATTGTCATGTGATTTGCATTGTGTCTCTCAACTGTTTTTGCAAGGACTGAATCTCTCCACATCAACAGGACTTTGGGACATTGGTTCTGCCAACCTCCACACACCAGCTGGATATGTCCTCACCATCAAAAGAATTCACTGGATCTGGATCAGTTTGACCTTATCTTACCGTATTTACACACATCGCGAGGGCAGCTTTCCATATAAGCACAATGTGTGGGTTGATACATTAACCAGAGCAATTCTGGCGAGTGCTTTGTCGGTCTCCAGCCAACTTGCAGGCAGGCGTGATGTTGGGTCAGTGCGTTTGAGACACACATTCACACTACACATACACACACAAACACACACACGGTTGCCTGAAACTGCAGAGACCAGGACATCAAATGAGGACATCCAATACACCAAACTTTTTCAGAAAAGCTAACTTTGAGTCTCACACCTGTGCTTGACAGATGCTGGTGGAGATGTAACATGTGCATTGTCTTACAACAAGGCTTCCCTCTTCTCACACATTATAGTGAAATATCACACACAAGCTGCTTTGAGTTATTACATTATTGGGTCAAGAGCCAAACTATCCTGAACTGAAAGACAGCATCTTCACACCATGACCCCACTGACCTGTAATTTGCAGCATGCCTTCCTCCCTCGCCTTCTTCTCCCCGTCCTGCTGTTGCTCCTCCAGGCCTGGCGGGGGTGCTGTCACCCCCAGTGTTTGGACTACAAGCCTCCGTTTGAGCCCCGGCAGCCACTGGTCTTCTGTAAGGAGTATTCCAAGTTTGGATGCTGTGATCTGGAAAAAGATGAGGAGATATCAGTCAAGTTTTACACCATCATGGACAACTTTGACCATTCAGGTTACGTAACCTGTGGCAGGTACATACGCGGCATCCTCTGCCAGGTAAGAGAAACATTTCATTATTCTAATAATTACTGTTATGTGTGATTATGTGGCCAAGCTCTCCTCTTCCTGGGCTTACGTGACTCTCCAAGATTTTATAAAGCAAAATGGCAATCTGAAACCATTGCACTGGAAACATACACCTGTGGGTTATAGTGACTATGCAGTCCCAGATTTTGTGAACCTTAATATGTCTCTCATGCAAGGTGTAAATTTGGCTGACTGCGGATGTTTGCAGTCCCAACTCAGAAACCTGGTTTTGGTGTCCAATGTATTACACCAAGACGTCTTTAAGATGAGCACAGTGTGCATATTTTGAGCAGTTTATTTAAATTCAGGAGCATTTATACCTCTGGTTTGTTTTGACAGGTAATAAAAATGCCATTTATATTTCAGCGGGAACCAAATAACCACACCAAGCCCAAGTCTGAAAATAAGAGTTTCTCTGTCACTCCAAAGGAAACTGTGGTGTGGTTTGTCAGTGAGAACCTGATCTCAACAAAGTAGAGCAACCAACAAAACATGTGGTTTAATGGCTATGTGGGTATGTTGACATTTGTTGGACAGCACTTACTCGTGCTTGGAGAGCTAAACCGCAGTCTAGCGTTCATGTGTTTTTGATGGGTTAGCTTGTAATTAGGCTTTGTGAAACTAAACAAGCCAAATAATGGACAGCAAGAAAGGAAACTTTCCAACTCTGGAATAAAGAGTTGGAACAGACCATGTGATCGGAACATTACTAACTAAATCCAGAGAAAATCCTTCGAGCCAAAACTTTGAAAGTCACTTTGACATAGTGGCACATATGTGATAAAATGTCTCAGCACACCAAAGTATTGACTTGAAATGGTCAAACAATGGCTTGGCTTACGTTTTTCTCATGTAATCCACAAAGAGCATACTATGCTTCATTCCTTCCAGATTCCCAGAAAACTTTGTTTAGTGTCTTCTCCCACATGAGACACAGGCATAGTCATGAGTTAGCTGGACTCCAGACCCTGAAGCTGAATGACTGTATGAGAAAAGATTGCAGCACAATTCATCAGCACATTTACAGTACTTTTTCCTCTTTGGTAATCCCACAAAATACACTTTAAAGGTTTAACTGCATCATTAGAAGATTTGGAAGAATGTTTTGGACAATAGCTATCAAGCGTATTAGCTGAAGTCTTTGTATTACCCTAAGTTGTGGATGGAAAAACTGAATTAAACAGAATTCCATAGAAATCCCAATGACAACACACAGTGAGTGAATAATTCAGTTTAAAAGTTACAGTTTCTTAGAAGTAAAAGCCAAGGCGTTATAACAAACTGAACATAATAAAACTTTTACACATTTCTTCTGACATGTGTAATGCTTGCATTCCTTTTAAAAACAATAACTCACGCTGCATTAGCCTGCCAAAACGTTCGAAATGAAATTTAAATGTTACTGTGATCATTTTATCGGTGATGCAGTAGAATCACAAATACTGCAATTTCACAATGCATTTACTACTTTCAATACTGCAAAAGTGGGAATGCGGTCTTTGTTAATGCTCAGGAATGTTATTACATTTAATGAGTATTTCTATTTCAGTATAACTACGTTTTAGTTTCTTTTCTGAGCTTGCTAATCTGAGACAGATCCCAGCATTAAACTCCCACCTCTCCTCAGCTGGCAGAGCCTTGAAGCCGGTCCCACACACTGATTGCATAATTATGTGCTGACTTTGTAGCTCAGACACTAACTACGTGCAGATCGCAAGTGCAAAATGAATGATAGGTGCAGCACAAATTCGGCCTGGCCCCATATGCTTCAGATAAAATCTTCATTCTGCAGAAGCCAAAAGAACCGGGCTGTGGGCTGCCCCACACAACACTTTCATTTTTGATAAAAACTAACTGCAAGTCTTCCGGGCAGTTTAATACATCATTTACTATGTTAAGACAGTGACAAATCGTCTGACTCCTAAAATATAGGTTTCTATCATTGTGGTAATTACAGTCTACTGAGGTTCTTTCCAAGCAGCACAGGCTGTGTCTTGAGTGTAATGACAGCGCTACAGCGCACGTACAACTTGCAACAGTTGGTGTAGTTTGAGTGAGATATAGCCTAAGTTCAGAACAATGTAAATATGGGAAGCTTAGAGAGGTATTTCTTTTTTTAACATTGCATGCAGACCTATTTTTAGTTAACAAGCTGCTTTAGAGAAACTGTTTTGAGAAAACTGTTTGCAGGCATACAATTTATTCATTTCTTAAATTAGCACAATTATCTTAAAAGTAAACAAAAGTATTTTGGTTTCAAACATGTTCCATTTTTTATGATTTCAGTCTTTTGATCAAATGGTTAGTTAAATAAAGCGGACTACAGCACTGAGCTGTGTGGCTGTTCTTTCTTTGAGTTATGAATATTTATGTTTTCATAAACACGTTGTTTAGATATTTTTTTGTCTTCTTTGGAGGCACTAAAGAAGACCCACTCTGTGGTTGTCAGCTCTCAGGGCCATGGTCTGAGGTAAAGATGCCCTGGAGGTGGTCAAGTTACCCCACTGCCAGGGTACTTATCCTGGGTAAAGCCACCACACTGAGGCCCTCTGTTCCAGCTGCACTGCAGGAGCTTCCTGGCACTGATATCAATGTGAAGAGAGAGACAGACAGAAAGTCAGATGGAGAGAGAGACAGACAGGAGGGAAAATGATTACAGTAAGTGTGTGTGTGTGTCAGAGAGACAGGAGGGGGATTGTCATCATCCCCTAGCTTAACTGACCAAACAAACAACCATTTCCTCCTCTGGCCAGGGAAACAGGATATATCAAGTTCCTGCAAGAGAGGTGCAGAGAGAGAGAGAGAGAGAGAGCGAGAGCGAAGATTTAAGGGACTTCAGGTGAAAAGTTAAATTGTTTAGTGCAGCTGTATTAGAATAATATGTGTGTCTGTGTGTGTTATATGTGCAGTTATTGCTCAGCCTCTCTCTGCCTTTAGGAGTACATTCAATAATTAAAATAAAAAAATCCAACAAGACCCACACTTCAAAACCATTCATTGAGCACTTAACAGAACGCTGCATTAATTGTTTCCCCTGTTGCATTTTTAATAAGCTCTTTTTAAGTTCCCCAGCAGTGTTTCTGCATGTTTTAGACTGTTCTCTCAAACAGCCGGTGTAGCTTGCCCTGACAGCAGCAGAAAGTTGCACATGTTCACGTTTCCAAACAGCACATGAATGCACCATACCACAAATCTCAAACACACAGACACGCAGCATCCGATTTCTTTCTCTGACCACGATCTCAGTGACTGGGTCTTAGCATCACATCCAGTAACTTTGCTCTAGTTGGATCAGGTCCAGTTTTATAGGAAAAATTTGTCACATTTACCTCTCTGTCCATTTATCACTTTTTTTTTTACCCCTTCCCTCTCTGGGGGTCCAGGTCCAGGTCCAGGTCCACACTTTTAGCAGCCATCTGTTAGCCATGACTCTTCTCTCTCTTCAATATAATAAAACACCATCATGTGAACCTTTCAGTGCAGTATGGCGAGTCGGGAAGACAGACAACAGAAAAAAGGCTTTTATTTCCTGCTCAAGTTCGAATTTCAGTCTATTCTGACCTGTACCAAACTGAACACCAAATTATAGCAGTTTGAAGTGGCTGCATTGTTAGGGAACAGCTGTTAGTAGTTACATGCATTTATCCTACCCTATGATCGTAGGAGCCAAAATAAGACACAATAAGAACAATGACTGGTTTTTCAATTTCAGTGGGTCAAACAGGAAAAATAAAGACACTGTAGACCAGTGATGGCTAGGCAATGAACAACTTTAAATACTCTATGGTGTACCTTTTACCTTTATATTCCATTTTTCTGAATAAAAAACTATCAGCTACCTTTATGTGAAACAACTGCATGACTCTTGCTTTAAATACAGTGTCTGTAGGAAAGAAGATAAATCAAAGTGCTTTAAATCGATTCAATCAAGCTTCCATCTGCTCCACATCCCAGAAACTGCTTTGATTAACAGAACCAGCAGCTCAGACTGAACACAGCTTTTGTTTTGCCCCTTTAAGCTGTTTCCTAGGAAAGCTCTGGTGTCTGCCCAGCAATGCACTTTCATATAATTTAACAAAGATTCTCTGTTACAGTCAGCTTCTCTGTCTCTTTTTTGGTCAGTAATGATGTATTTATTATTTGGCTTTGGTTCATTTTAGGGGTTCCATTGAGGTGGAACAGCAGCTGAAGTTTAGTGTGGACAAAAATCAAACAAAGCCATACATAAATGCGTAACCAAGAGGATTAAACAATGCCACATCAAAACCCTTATTAAATTAATTATTTCATGGAGCCCAAAGAAAATAGCTGAGAATAATCAAGGTGTCAATGTTCCTGTGATTCCTGCAGAATTCACTCTCAGCATTGTGTCATTGGGAGGATATGGGAAGATCAAACCTCAAGTGTGGACAGGAATCAGAAGGAATTTTATCTGTTATACAGTATATTATCATTATGTGATAAATATTTATATGCTATTATATACAGTATATGGTCATTATAAGTAGGTCAATACACAGTCATATTTTGCAAACTGCACAGGTGAGGAAATCCAACACAGAAGTCTTAAAACTCAGACTGAATTAAAATAGAATGAATGAAATAACTGTCAGAAATTATTTAAATTCCAAGTATGGAGATATAAATGCACACGCAAACATGTCTAACAAACTTGGAGGCACATAGACAAATAAATAACTAAACCAAACCAACACATAGTACACACACAGCAACACATACATGCACGCACACACTCGGACTCAGACATAACTTTCTTTTCCCTCTCTGCATTATATTCATAATTAATAATGTATCATAGTTAATGGGGATTTTTGAGCTTTTATAAGCAGTAGAGCCAGGTACAAGCACATACACACATGCAGTGTCAAACATACTGTAGTTTACCTGTTTAGGTGCACAAATAAAGTTATAGTTTCTTGTGTGTTTCTACTGCCGCTGGTTTGTGAGTGTTTACCAGTGAATGTTTTCATCTAGCAGATTTCTCAATTGAAATGACTGAATTGAAATCTTTGTTACAGTTACAGTAGATTATTAACAATTAAATTAGATGATATAACTCAGTCATTTCACATTAAGACAGGTGAGAGCATTAAAATATACAAGAAATACAACTTTTGTCCACAGTGAAGTTATTTTTAAAGTGCTTTTGACACTAAATCCACCACTTACAAAGTTGTTTTGACCAACAGCAGTAATCTCCATTTGTACTGCTGAGGTTAAGCGTAAAACTGTGACACATTACAACAGGAACTTTACACACATTTATCAATCCTTGGGAAATAAGATACAACAGCACATTTGGTTTCAAGGCCTACAACTGTTCTTCTGGTGTGCACTAAATTATTTTAACTTTTTGCCTCCAGTTATGTTTATTGCCCAAATGTCAAAAATGTTCTTTGGAAAAAGGTACTCATCTCAACAAAAATCCACTACAAATTAAATGCATGTCTATCTATAATCTGCAATCGATTAAAGTCTAATTTTTACCATCATTATTGCTCCCATTGGCCATTAGGCACACACAAAACATGGCAGATGCTGCATTTAATGACATTCCTTGGATCATATTTGTGTTCTGCCAAACATTTAATGAGTAAATAAGTGATCTTATGCTGTTTGTGCCTTGGGCTCTGTTTCCTGGTGATGATTGGTTAGGCTGATCTGGCACTGAGTGACATGGCACCAGTCGACCACATGATGGTTTTGGTGTTCGTGCCTCGCTGTGCCTGCAGCTCATCATTCTGGGTGTGGACATGTGTGGTTGTGACTTAATAACTGACTGGACCTTCCTGGGATCCATTTATACCAGGGTGCACTCAGACAGCCTGTATATAACCCAGGCCTGACCAGTCATAGTGAGGCGGTGAGGAGCTGTGGTGGAATAAGTACACAAATCCTATACTTATGTGATCCATACATGTCCTTAACTCTACCTCTGAGATAAACACACCGGCTTATAAGAGGGTTAATGAGTATAGACACCGATGAAGCTCTATACAGATGGAACCAGAAATATCCATCTACACACCGTGACACAGATTTCATAAAAAAAATTGAAATTTTTAGTTAAATCACCTTTCCCTTTGCAGGAGTGTTCTCCATACGCTGCCCACCTGTATGATGCTGAAGATGCTAACACACCCATGCGGATGCTACCTGGACTGTGCGGCGATTACTGCTCCAACTACTGGCAGCAGTGTCGGTACACGCTCAGTCTCCTCTTGGAGGACTCGGGGAACCCGCAGCAGTTTGCAAACCTGACTGCAACGATAGAAGAAGATCGGAGAAGGTTCTGTGACTTCCTGGAGCTGAAGGACAAACAGTACTGCTATCCTAACGTATTGACAAATGCAGGTATGGCGTATATGTGCGGGACGGGTGTTTATGTTCAGCAGCAGGCACACACACACAAACCAATTAACACTCAAACATGTATGATCTGATTGTGAGGTCGAGTTGAGGAAAAATTCAGAAGAGAAACTTGATTATTTGATTACTCCTACTTACATAAACGACCAACAAGAACCAACAGGTTGTCATAGACTGAGAAAACAGGACATAAACTAAATTCCCATTGGCAAAAACCTGAAGTTGCGCTAACAAGAAAGTCTAATTATGATTTATGAGCAGACATTGCCACTCCTTGCTAGTCTGCACATAAGGCTGGCTGTGTGGGAAATGTATGATTTTTAAGACATAAGCAAAATTTGTCCCTACGGCTGCAGCAAAGAAATTATGTCAAAGAACAAGAAGCATGGTCAGAAAATTCCTGGAGGTTTGATCGATACATATAGCACATGACAATATTTATTGTGGAATAGTAGCTGATAAAGTGATGGTGCTTGTCCATTAATATTGTATATGCCTTACTAATATTTTATATGAATTGGAAGTCTAAAGATGTGAAAGGGATTGCGTTTCTTGTTTTGGTCCAGATTCTGGCAGTAGTACTCCTGGTTTCCTTTCTCATCTCCTGCATCCTCTTTTCTGTCCCCAGAGCTAAATGCTAACCTCGGCTTTGTGCGTGAGGATCCCAAAGGATGTCTGGAGCTGTGCTTGCAGGAGGTTGCCAACGGGCTCCGTAACCCTGTGGCCATGATCCACGCTGATGATGGAACTCACCGATTCTTTGTGGCGGAGCAGCTAGGTTATGTGTGGGTGTATCTGGCCAACGGCTCCAGGATCGACCGTCCTTTCCTCAACCTCACCCGTGCTGTGCTCACGTCGCCGTGGTCTGGAGATGAGAGGGGATTCCTCTGCATAACCCTACACCCAAGGTTCATACTTTCCTTAATGTCCCGTTTTGCGTGATTCTCAGTGGAAAAGGTCACTGTGCTTATGTGTGAAGTTTGACTTCTTCTGCTTCTCTTCTGTGCATAGGTTGACCACGGTCAGAAAAGCCTACGTGTACTACTCCGTGTCTGTCAAGAAGGAGGAGAGGATACGTATCAGCGAGTTCACACTGTTAACATATGATGATAACCAACTAGACCACTCCTCTGAGAGGTGAGGAGGGAAGTTCAGAGTCAAAGAAACACAAGTGGAAACAAAGAGAAAGAGATGTTTTAAAATATTTTTGTTGATAGTACTAGACTTTTATTTGTAATGGAATATTTGTAAGTTCTGGTACTTGTATGTCAGTAAAGGAGCGTTTGCATGTTTTGGATCTTGTGTCATATATGAGTGTGCTTGTGTTTGTATCACTTGTCTATACATGCACGAATGTTTGATGTGTCTTGGTTTAGAACCATCCTTGAGGTGGTGGAGCCGGCCTCCAATCACAACGGAGGACAGCTTCTATTTGGCCATGACGGGTATCTGTACATCTTCATTGGTGATGGTGGTCGAGCTGGGGACCCATTTGGAAAGTTTGGCAATGCACAGAACAAGTAAGTAAATATTAGTTAACAAATTTAGGGGGGGTATGATTATGTTGACTTCAGTATTATTAACACCTTACATCAAATTCCTCAAGAAGCACACTGTGGTTATAACAAAATATGTTTTCATGCTACAACAGCCAACCCGAAGATTAGCAGCACATCTATGACGTGAGCTCAGGAAAAGTTTGACTGAAAAATCACTGTCCTTGCAAAGCTTCAGCCTTATATGTAATTTAAAATAATAAATCAAAATAAGATAAACACATCCTTTTGATTGCTCTAGGAGGTTGTTAAAATTTAAAATGATAAAAGGTGCTAATCATGTAAAATTTTACCAGACACCTTGACGTTGTTGAGATGCTGGCTACATACCAAAATACCAAAGTCTAGTCAGAACCAGCCAGCTCTACCAAAAATGAGTTCTCATTAATTAAATTCCAGTTAAGTCTTATGAAAAGGATCAAAATTATGGAGAAGATAAACTTCAAAACTGTGCAGACTCTCAAGTTGCTGAGTGGCAAATATAAATGATAGAGATTGAAGACTGGTTATCTTCCACTTATGAAAATTCATGTAAACTCAGGATCCTCCTGGGCTGGGAATCTACTCATAATGCAAATTGTCACTTTGAGAGTACAAATTAGTCATTTGTGTACACAAATTATCATAAACATGTATCCTTGATACATGCCAGGCCCTGTAGAGCACTTTTAAATAAGATTAAGATTGCATTACTGTAACAGGGCTGAATGTAAGCACGCCACCAAACATTATTGCTGGAGCAGTGTGAATGAACTGCACAATTATTAGGAGTGATAGGACTACCATTAATAGACTACATATTTGAAGTAATGATGGAGAAATGTCAGACTGAATGTAGAGTTTCACTTCATATTGTATGTTCGTTTTTGAATAGATGTGCTATTGATTGACAGTTATTTTCCAGTTCACAGCTGGATTTACCAAAGAGGACCTGTGATTCTCACTCTTTAGGCTTTAGCAATGAAAAATAAAGGAGTAAACCACATCAGTATTTGGAGTTGTAAGTTTAAAAGTCGAGAAGAGGTGACATGATGGCATGATGTGTTTATGCCAAGAGCAGCGCACACATAGTTTATAAAAGGAGCGTTTGTTAAGGGGACTGCAGGGCATTATTTTCCTTTTACAGGTAAACATTACTCACCTCTCAAACCAACCACATGACCTTTACATTATAATGAATTTGATTCATTTAATAGATAGGCTAGCTGTATTTTAAGGCAATGTGTGTGTTCACATGAAACCACAATGTTTGAGTGCTGCACGCGTATATGTATATTCTATTAAGTGTGGGCTGTAATGTTAATTACAGCCAAAGGACAAAAGGTGGGAAATGCAAATATCACTGCTAATTTGCAGGATACCCATTGCACAATACTTCAAGAATGTCATACAAAATAGCTACAATGTCAATAATGAAGCTGACAAATACTACATAGGTTATGGACCAAAATAAGATGTGACTATGATATGAATCTGAAACAATTAAATTAATGTTGCAGCTTCATGCCAAAATAAAAATAGCCTGATGTTGGAGAGAGGCTAAAGCTAAACTTGAATATGAATGCCATTGTTTGTCTCAAAAACAAGTTCATAATCAGAGCAGAACTGTGGCTTCAGCAGCAGGTTAATTACATAGTTTACGAAACATTTAGCTAGGTTTATCTGAGGCGTTGACACCTTTTCTCCAGACAGTTAGAGTTTAGCTCTTTAGCCGTTTCTGAGGGGTTTTGTTGACATGCTGTATTAGCTGTTCTGGGAATGAGGGAGGATACACCCTGCCAAGTCTAATATTGACACACACACACACACACACACACACACACACACACACACACACACACACACACACACACACACACAGAGAGAGAGAGACAGAGAGAGAGGATTGGAAAGAGTGGAAAGGGGAGATGGAGACCAGGGCAGAGGGAGGAGAAAGGTGCAAAGTGAATGAGAAGGGAGGAGAGGAGTACTTAAGACTGGAAAAAGATGGAGAGAGGGATAGTAAGGAAAGAGGAAAAGAACAAACTTAGAGATTTAGCTCAGATGGATGGACAGATAGAAAGGTGAAGGTAGAGTGGACAGTAACCAAAGGCAGGATGCTGAATGGAGATGAAGACATGCGTATGAGGAAGAAGGATTTGCAGAAAATTTGTAAAAGGGAGAGTGTTAAAGGAGGGAGGAGAATCAGTGCAAGGGTGAAGGACATGGAAAAGAGAAAAAATTAATGGAAAATAAAAGGATGATGGGACAGTGTGAGGGGACTTTGGAGTTAAAGAAAGTTAAAAACATAAGTTGGAAAGAAAAATTAAAACATTCAGGTCAAGATCTTTCTGTATCTGGCTTAAAAGCACACTCACTCAGCCAGTCACCTCAGTCCTGAAGCCTCTCTTCAGTCTCTCCCTCTCTCATTGACTCTCTGTGTTGGATAGGTCAACGCTCCTTGGCAAAGTGCTGCGTGTTGATGTTGACAACAATGACGATGGCGCCCCGTACAGTATTCCCTCGGACAACCCATTCTTGGGGGAGAAGGAAGCACGACCTGGTAAATTCCTTAAAATATTCCATATGTGTGATACAGTACAATGCAATTGTGTTTGGAAGACTTTAAAGATGAATTGAACATTGAAGATGAATGTCACAATTGTAAATATTAATCTAGACTTTATTCTAGCTTTTATCTGAAGAGCTAGCATAATGTGTGACTGCAGTGAGATTGTCTCTTCTTCCTGAGGATAACATGACTCAGAAAATGAAAGTGAATGTCTCACTAAACACTGCCATTTTCAAACAGAATTAAAAAGAAAACATATCTTGAGGCTATGATGGATTCAAAAATCACAGTTCATTGCAGAAATATATGCCTTTGGTTTCTGTATACAGCCTCACAAGGGTTGTAAGCTATTTGTGTCAACGTGTAAATGTCTTTCTCCTTTTCTTTGCAGAGATTTATGCCTATGGAGTTCGCAACATGTGGCGTTGCTCCATTGACCGTGGTGACACCGCTACAGGCCGAGGCAGAGGCAGGATGATTTGTGGTGATGTAGGCCAGAACAAATATGAAGAGGTGGACCTCATCGTTAAAGGTATAAAGAAATTGTTCACTCTTACATGAGATGGCTGTCATTGTCTACTCATCCCCATGTCACATACAGTAAAACTGTTCTATCAAAGAGCATACATGCAGCGAGTCAGACGTCATAGTTTAATCTCAGTCTTCTCACTAACAATTAAGGTCAATGGAAAAATAAACATTCAATTTCAGCTGGTGGAGCATAAACCATGTTTCTTATTCTAGCCGAACAATAGCTCTGTTGATTTTTTTTTTTACAGTATATTCACTGCATTGTGAATCAATTCACTTTAAACAGAAGTTGCGCTAACTTTGTCAATACATGTTTAAAGGAGGCAACTATGGGTGGAGGGCCAAAGAGGGCTTCAGCTGCTACGATCGCAAACTCTGTCAAAACTCATCACTAGGTGAGGCCACTTTCATTCACTTTGGAGTTCATAAACTAAAACAAATATTTACACAGAGGGACACAAAGTAGCTAAATGGTTACAGATGTGAGCTGTGACACGGTTTTTTGACTTTCACTTTCTCTGACCGTCATAACTCAGAAGGATTAAATTGTTACAATATATACTATTACTGCTAAAGGTCATGAAAGCCTCTTTACAGTTATAGCTGTAAGCTAGATTTAATTTAAATTTATTTTCATGGTCAAGTTTGTGGGCTCAAGTGAAGAATTTTTCATAGTATATGCCTCTAAATATGATGCATATATTCTTCATCTTCAGGGTACAGTATGTCGTTATAGTATTGTCTTCTCGTTATAGTGAAAAACAGTGTAAACTGATGTGTTGTTCTATGTTTAGATGACATCTTACCCATCTTTGCCTACCCCCACAAGCTGGGCAAATCAGTGACAGGAGGATACTTCTACAGAGGTTGTCAGATGCCCAACCTCAACGGACTCTACATCTTTGGGGATTTCATGAGTGGGTATGTGTTCCTGCTTTATTCTAAAATGTATACATTTTAGACATCTCCTGTGGACAAATTCTCGCCCATCACTGTAAAGACCCAGTTCGTGGTTGTGGTTACATGGCTCTGTCTCTGTCCTTTGATTATGGATCTTTAGCCAAACCTTCTCTTCAATTTTTTAGTGAACACCAAGTATTACAGTAAGTGTGGCTGGAGAAACACAAACACTTTATATAAGGAGTGCAATGAGCTGCACTTACATTGCGCTATTGTGCACAGGCTTGATTTCATATTTACAATAAAAATGAAAGTATTTTTGGGGATGGATGTGTATATTTGAGCTTATGTGCTGTTTGTTTCTGTTTAGGCGTCTGATGTCGCTGAAGGAGAATGTCACCACAGGGGAATGGCAGTACAATGAGATCTGCATGGGGAGAGACCAGACCTGCAGATTCCCCAAACTCATCAACAGCTACTATAAATACATCATCTCTTTTGCTGAGGATGAAGCAGGTAATAACGGTGTGTGCGTGCGCGTCTTGCCACCAAGCATCACATTGCTTATTTAGATGTGGTACAAGGAAGATAGAACCTAACAACATGTAAAGAAACAGTCATTGTAACAAAAAAAGGTCATTGTTGTTGATAATATTAAAGTTACTAACAAACTCAATTTCTGAGGAGTTAAGGTGACCCAGTAGAGGGTTAAGTTTGACTTCTGGTGTGAATTAAAGAGACTGTTGATTTACTAGGGAGTGTTGCACACATGCTGCTGACCCTAAATAATCTTCTCCTTCCCTCTGAAAGTGCCTCTGAGGAGATTTAAGTTTAAAAGTTCAAGCAAAGTCCAAATCTGTTTTCTGTACACACATTTTGTAACTTATGCGTCTCCTCTTTCTTCCCTCTTCATCTCCCGTTTTGATATTTTTGCTTTCTTGCTCCTTCTCATTCATATACTCTTTATAAATATCTCCCTCCCTCCCTCTTCCTTCCTCCCTGCTGTTCACCATCTTTTCACCTCGCTTTCTGTCTTGCCAAAATCCTTCTCTCTGTTTTGTCAATGAGTCTCTCTTTGTCCTTTACTCACCACATGTCTCTGTCTGCCTCACTCTCCCTCTCCCTCTCTCCTCTGTCCATCTTTCTAGGTGAACTGTATTTCTTAGCCACAGGGGTCCCGAGTGCCACAGCCAGAGCAGGAGTCATCTATAAGATAGTGGACCCTTCCAGGTAGCTAACCATTACAGCACATCACCTCAGCAACAAATACACTTTCATCATACCTACAGGGGTGTGTGGTGTAGAAGTTTAGGACTTGCCGATCAAATTACACCTTGATCTGGTCTATGATTGGGATGCTTGGTCAAAGTGCTATGAAAGTGTAAGTAATGGGAACATTGTCCATTGTGGGTTGTGTAGACCTTGAATAAACTAAATATTGCATACTTATTACTCAAGTAGTAATAAGATAACTTGGTTAAAAACATTTGCAAGCCAGTGTCATTGCATTCCATGATGATAGTAAGCTTTCTCTGGCACATGTCCACATGGAATACCCTCCTGATTTTGTTATATTTTATCCAAAATAAGTTTGGTTATTAAAGAATTGTGTGATTTTTATATTTTTTTTAAAAATTAACTTGTCAGTGCTATGTAAATTACCATAAAAATCTGGCATTTCTGTCCTGATCTTTCTTGTTGCTTATTGACCGCAATATACGCAGATTCAAATGTCTCAGGCAATAGCTAACATCAGCTGAGATATTGACCATTTTACCAGTCTAGCTCTAGTTAAAGTAGAAGCTCATCTTAGAATACACTGAAGTGACTAAAGCATGTAATAGGTTGCTTGTGTGTGCTAATGTTTTCTCTCCTGACGACACAGGCGAGCGCCGCCAGGAAAATGCAGCATCAAGCCTTCACCTGTTAATATAAAGGGAAAACTGATTCACTTCCACCCCAAAGAAGGTAATCTTAAAATAATAAAATATTTTTTTTCCCCTCTTACAGACTCTTAGCCATATGCACCAAAACCTTATTGCAGCTTTATCTGTTGAATTCTATCGAAAGAATCATGTCTATTATTCTCATTATCTTGTCAATGTGCAACATGCACTTAAATAATATGCACATTCCGTATGTGTCAAAGGTTTTTTGATGCTGTACAAATGTGTTTATTTCTTCCTTTTCTTGTTTGCAGAATTTGTAATCAACAAGAAACCGACCACCACACCTGTACCCACGACAACCACTAGAAAAACTACAACAACGACAAAAACACCACCAAGGAGAAAATCCCCTATAATAATAATAAAACCACCAATGCCAACAAGAAAAACAATAAGAAAGACATCACTACCCTCACCTCCAACAACAGCAACAACAACAAGAAAAACAACATTACAGACAACAATGAGAAAAACACCACCAACAACAATAAAAGCAACAACAATAAAAACAACCTCAGCAACAACAATAAAACCAACAACCGTACCAACAACTGTCCAGACGGCCATGGCAACAACCCCCGCCACAACCACACCCACTGGTAGGCCTACTGGTGCTCCTGTTAACCAAGCCAGCTCCACTGATTACCCAACCACTAGGTCCACTGTTCACACAGCCACTAAGCCAACTGTTAGGACTAACACTAAACCCACCAGTAGACCAGTGCACACCTTGGTGCGTGGAGAAGCCACCAGCGTCAAACCAGGTGGTTTCTTCTTCTGCGCTTTATTTTTGCTTTACATTTTAACATGCTAATAGCTAAATTAACATTTTCAAACTCTCCGTGCATATTTTCAAATGGAAAATTATGTGTAATTTACTTTCCTGTGATGATTAAAATAACTTACCTCTTTCATGAACTTAAATTGATGAAATTAATACTATAAATTATACATTTGCACAGAATTGTCTCAGGGGTCTTAGCAGTTACAAATGTCAGCTACAGGCTGTCTAATGACTCAAACCCATCAATTATTATATAGAAATAAAACCATACAAAATATAAACTAATTTAAATACTTTGGCAGCTAAGTTTACGTTGGTTTACTGTAAATATGGATTGGGGCTTTCCCCCCCCCCCCCNTTTTTTAAACCTGTTTGATCATTTAAAAATATTGCAGTGCAGAAATGGACTTACTTCTTTCTAGTATAGTGTTATTTTTAAATTTTAAATATTTAAAACTCCATAATAGTTTTAATGCATAGGCAAAAACATGAATGAAAATGACCAAAACATTGTATTGTATAAAACATATGTATTATTGCAGCTTGTATGCTTTGCTATGTTAGACATGAGCTACTGAGTTCTCGATTTGTTTACCTTGCATGCTGAAAACATAAGATAATTAAACAGGCTGCTAAAAAGAGAAAAAATAAATTACAGTAAAACAGCCAGTAGGCTTGAATGAGAAATGAGACAGTACTATATTTATTTTAAATTACTGTATGGGTTTTTTTTTGCAGCACAGTAATGAAAAAAAAACTGTTTTACAATCCATAAAAATGACTGACGTCACAATAATTTGTGTTGTTTTAAATCATAATCGAGTTATGTAAAATAGGTTTCCCACTTCTGAGACACCTCAAATCAATATTCACCCAAACAGGTAATTCTTTGATGCAATTTTGTTCTTTTACTTATGCTTCTTATGAGTCTTGGCACTTAATTTGCAACATCTCTGCACTTGAAAAGGGAAAGAAAGAAACCACATCAAATCTGTAAAATAACGTCACTTCATTAAATGCTAATAAAATTACAGTAGTCTTCCAATAGTAGTTTTCCAATGTCTCAACGTTTGCTAATGTTCTGCTTACTGACCAAAAGCAAATCAAGGACACGTTTGCCTGTACGGATGTAAAGGGTGAGGATGAGCCTTTTGCACAAGCTTGTGTCAAACTCAGGTACAGGGAAATTAACTAAAGTGGCATTCTGTCCCAACTTTAATTTCTGCTAGCATGTTATTCTTTGGCTGGTACAAGAGACTAAAGCAGGATAAATGGTGCTTATTTATGTGTTGGGTATTTGCACTACTTTAATTTAAAGCAGGTACTTTGGCATTATTTATTTTGAATAAATGGTTCTGCATCAGCCTCAGTTTGGACATTCATCTTTGTGTGTCTGTGTTTATGTTTTTCCTTTGCCTGTCTTCAAGGATAACATTGCTTTAGATGGTTTTCGTGAAATCTGAGCTTTGTAAAACATACTCCGTTCTACAAGTACTCATGTGGTATATTAGTTAAAGATATGTTCAACATGTATGTTTATTTGCTTTAGATTCAAGATTTAAATGAGTAGATTGATACCACTCTCTGTTAAACATAAGGTGGCCAGCAGCTGGTTAGCTTAGCATACAGACTGGAAACGGAGGGAAACAGCTAGCCTGGCTCTGTCCAAAGCTAACAAGATCTGACTCTAAAGCTCAGTAATTAATTACTTTATATCTTTGTTTACTTTGTACAAAAACAGAAGTGTATAAACAAATATTTGTGGTTTTACTGGGTGATGTGCCGAACTATTTCTTGGCCAGACACAGTCAGACTTCCTTGATGCTTTTACATTTCAGTTTTAATGTGTTAATACCGAACCGAATAACATTTTAATTAGAGAGCTGCTAGGCAGATTTTCTTACCTATGGACAGAGCCAGGCTAGCTTATGTGCTAAGCTAATGAGGTGCAGGAAGTAGCTTCATATTTACCAAGCAGATATGAGAGTGGTATCACTCTTGGCAAGAAAATAAGTGTATTTCTCAAAATGTCAAACTATTACTTAAAATAAAAAAATCTTTAACACATTGTTAAACTACATATATTCAAATAAAGAGGGTGATTCTGTCTCTCCCTCAGGTTATCGCACAACCATCATGACGTCAGCCATCTCTAGGATTGCTCAAACCCCAATGATCACCACACCTCCAACCAGGAGACACGGGAGACCCCTTCAGTACCCCCCTCGTACCACCCAACCCTTAACCTCACCACAACCTCCTTCTCCATCCACAACATCCCTGAAACAGCCCCAGATGGCTCTGACGTCTGTACGTTCCCCTGCGCATCCTGGAGCGTTGACCACACCACGGCCGCCATATTGGAGCCAAAAACCCACGGCATCAGCCTACAAGCCCCAGAGACCACCAGTCAACACAGCACTGCCCAAATCACAGGAAGAGAGGCTGTGGCTTGGAGAGAAGCTGGAGAGCGGTGGGGAGGGTAACCAAGTACACAAGAGGCCACGAGGAAGAGGTAGAGGTCGCGGTTACAAGAGAGGAAGAAGGCTGCGGGTCGGCTCAGTGCGACTGGTAAGCGCTGATGGTTTATCAGATCGAGGTAGAGTGGAGATCTTTATCCGCGGTGAGTGGGGGACAGTGTGCGATGACCTTTTCACCAACAAAGCAGGTACTGTAGTGTGCCGACAGCTCGGCTTCACGACGGTGTTGGCGGTGATGAAGAGGGCTGCGCTGGGGGAGGCGAAGAGCAACGTCAGGATCCTGTTGGACGACGTGGAGTGTGAGGGCGGAGAGAGATCGCTGCTGGAATGCAAGAGATCCAGGGTTGGGAAACACAACTGCTCGCATGGGGAAGATGTAGGGGTTATCTGCGGTTAGTAAAGAGGGGTGAAAGAAAAGTAAAAGTATAGGAAGGAAAGGAGGGGACAGCGGAGTGATGTAGAGTATTTGAAGAAGGTAGAAAAGGTTATTATAGACTGCACAAGCATTAATTTTGGTGATGTCAGTTTGCAAAAATTTCCATGAATTGTATTTTTCATGTTTCCCAGTTTTACATATTGTTTAATTTTTCATTTCCCATCCACTGCTAAATGCAAAAAATGTCCATATACAGTACATCAGTTTTTAAGTTTTTTTTTTTTTTTTTTTTTTTAAGAACACAGACCAGTGGAGCACAGAGGGTGAGAGTTTCTCACATACTCACTTGGTCCACTGTTTTGTTAAATCTAACCAAGCACTTAACACCAATTATTGTAGTGAATATCAGCACATAAGCCATCAGTGGAATTGCTTGTGGAAGCTCATTAAAGCTGCTAAGAAGTGAACTTTGACATTTGCATTGTTGATCATGCAATGAAATATAACCCTGCTCTGCAAATCATACGGCATCTCTTTTGTTGAACAGTTTACACTTTAAGCAGTCAGTCATGACGCAGCAGTGGATGGTACAAGTAACTAACTTACTGTCCGGTTACTGAACAAAAGTCCAAATAATCACTACGCCACCAAGCTTCATGCACCACCCAAATCAATTTTATTGTGCCACATTCTGGTTTATAACAAAACTTACTCATGTTGATAAAGGATCATTGTTAGAAGAGTGCAACTGGTAATACCAAATTGTTTGATGTTTGTGGTGTTATTTCTTCAAGCATTATCACCTATTCTTTTTCATTCATGCAAATGATTTTGATTTACTCAAAAATGGACTGAGGGAGTCTTGTAGGAATTTTAATCATATTCTGGCTGTGTGTTCTGTTCACATACTTACTAGACATCCACGAGGCAAAAAGGGCAGAGATAGACAATTGTGTTTTAAGAAGATATTTGTATTTTTGTATTGTATAATTTCAGAAGGCCTTTTTGCTAAAGTAGCTTTTTGCATTTTGATACCTTTTTGAATGTAGTTTCCAGATGAAAAAAATCTGAAGAGTTTTAACAAGGAAATGCTGGACATAGGATGAATGTAATAAAATGTTTCCAGTTTTATGCAAAGAGATTTGACGGCACAGAGTGCCTGTGATACGAATAAAGTTTTACTGCAAAATAACTTGTTATTCTCTGCCGATGTATTCCAATGTGCTGAAGAACGGTGACTCACATTGGTTCAACTCGATTTTTCTCCAGCAGTGAGCACACACACTTTCACTGTGTGGCTCAAACTGTTCTTCCCATGATGTGGCTCTTTGAGTGAGATGGTGTCCTTGGTTCCCACAGATTTCCAAAATAATTTAGGGAAACCCTGTGGAGAGTTTAACGTACCACTTTTTCTCACCTCGTCACTGATCAAATGAAAGAGTACAATGCAACAACAATATTACTGCATTATCAGATCTTCAGTCACCATGTGTTAGCCAGACACTCTGCAGGCACACGCACACAAAGAAGAAAACACTTTTTTGGAGAAGATACCTTGTAGGCATTTAGGATATTAACATCTTGCTATCTGAAAGGGAATTTGTTTTGGGGGTGAGAAGGTTAGAGCCGTCTTTCCTTCGTATGAACAATGCTTGCAAGGTTTAGACAGAAGTCGAACAAACTGGAACAGATTCCAGTGCTGATGAGTTATACTGTAGCTCTAAAGGAGTCAGATCAGCGAGGTGGCAGGCAGCACACAGCATTTTCATAATAACTTCTATAACATTTGAAAATGTTAAAGAAAAATCATTTGGGTTTTGGCTAATTCCTGGAGGGAAATGTTCTTCCTTTCCTGTAAATCCCCCTCAGCTTTTCTCCATCCTGCATTTTTGTGTATTATTTGCCCGTGGAAGTTCGGATGGTTTTGACAAATATGTGATGTGCCGTCATTGAGTACTGCTAATTAAGAATACAAAAAGCAATAGAAAAACTAAAATGTAGCAGTAAATGCATTTATCAGACTAGCTGTCTGACAAACAAATGCGTCTGTCACATACAGTATGTGTGGTGTCTGAGTGCATGTCAGCAGGAAGTCTTGCCTGAACTGATGGAAGAAAAAACATTTTTATTTCAGGTTATAAATCTTATTTTAGAGCTGAAAAGTCTCAAGGCAGTCAGGAAGGTAAGGAGGAATTGGAGCAAATGAACAGGGACAGACAGATGATAGTCTATTTTAGCTCTCAATGAATAATTACAATATATGGTTATTACAGAGAGAGCAGTTTAGGCCATATCAAGGATTAACCTGTTTAAAATTAGATTTGTATTAAAATGAAAATGATCCTTATTAACACACTATGCCACAGGGCATGACTGGGAGTACCAAGAGGTGGACCCAAATACTCAGCCCAAAGGCAGTTATAAAGATTTATTCAAATGCTTACCTGATGATACAGGTAGGCAGGCACACAAGAAGGGTAGTCCAGGTATGGGAAATCACAAAAGCACTAGAAATTAGTCCAACACAGGAACAACGCACTGAGAGCACAGAGCACATTCGAACACATGACACAGCAACAATGAACCGACAGGTAACAAAGGAAAAGGACAGGTATACATAGAGAAAGGCTAACAAGGGAATCAGGGGCAGGTGCGCAAAGGGGAGCAGGTGAAGACAATCAAGGATAATGACACGAGCAGGAACACACAGGAAACAAGAGACAAGATTACAAAATAAAACAGGAAACTAAAGAAAGAGTCCAGACCCTGACACTCTATGCTTCATTTTTTCATAATACACTGAGAAAATTAAGTCTGTTATAATTTTTGCTTCTGCTTCCAGACCAGAGGGAGTGTCAAGTTATATCACCAGTGGAAGATGTTGAGAGAACAGCACATAAGACTCTTCACATGAGTGGTGACTGGTGAGACTAGGTCCATTGCCTAAAAAACTAACTCAGTCAGTAGACCTCCATGATAGATTTGGTCACAGTGTCAGAGCATTGTCATCACACAGTAAACCAGCAGTGTAACAGAACATTAATTAATGCATTCATCCATAAAGCTCTACCTTGTCTTCAACCTTTGCTAACTCTTCTACATTGCTATGCTCATCTGTCCTCTTCACCTTATTCAAAAAACAGCCTGCTTCCTGTCTTCATCCCTGTAAAACAGCACAATGGTGTTCTTCTTGTATGTTGTCAATAAACATGTGGCAGTTATCAATATCTCAAGTACTGATGAAGAAAGCTAATCATGATGTCAACAGATTATCTTATCAAATGTTCTAATGAATAGCTCTGTGAGAGAAAGAGTGTTTTATTTACCCCAAAAAGGAGGAAACAATTTACAAAACATGCAATAAAAGTTCTGGGCCTATAAAACAGGTCAACTGAAAAGAATCTGATGCATTGCCAAGTAAGTTTTCACATACACAGAATTTACTTTGGTGTATTGGTGCATAAATAAGCATAGTAGAGAAAAAAAAAAAAATCTTTTATGAAAATGAACAGCTGTACATTTTGTCCAGGATGTGCAAAATATTAATTAATGTGCAAAGGTTCACAGTGTGGAGTAGAACAAATATGTGCAGTGCACAAAGATGATCCAAGAGATGTGCGTTAATGTAACGCATTGATGCAGTCTTGAGGCTTAGACATCTTTACAAAAACTGACCAGACCAAAGTGTGAAAGGTGCATGCCGCATCATCATGACTTCATTGAGGGGTTTATAATCTAGATACTAGACTTACACCAACATATGGCTGATCAGACCATTTTTGAAACAAAAAACAAAGACAAACACTATCAACTAAACTAAAAATATAGCAACACAAGACGATTTATCTATCAGTTTTAATATTTTAATCATTAACCAAAACAAAATCATAAGAAACTAATATAATTTGAAGAATTTAACAAAATCTCTAAATTAGGAGCTGAAATTGATCTTTTTCTGCTACTAGCTTTCAATCAGTGAGCTCATGCCACACAATGATTGTACCATTTGCATGTTTTAGTCAGTTACTCTAGATATCATCCAAATTCTTACAATCAAAGTGTGTGAATCAAAGCTGGCCACAGCTGTCCACAATGTTCTATACTGTGTTAACTAAAGCCTCAGGGGAGACCCTGTTTCAGACATGGGGTTTTTATTATTTAACCAAGCAAGGTGACTGAAAACACATTCCAACAACAGCTATGGCCTGGGGACGGACTTTTAGATGCAAAGAGAATTACATCCATACATGCACTCACACCAGAGCAGCTTCACTCGGGCAGAGGATCAGGCCTCGCTCAAAGTAGCAGGGCGGGGTTCCTCCATCCAGAAGCAGCCTGAGGATGCTGTGACCAACACCAACATGTTTCTTTAATTGTTTGGTTAGCCTCTCTAAAAATATAATTTTTTAAAATGTGGAAAGGTTTGTCAGACTTTCAGTCATTAGCTTCTGGGGCTTTTTCTTATTCTAGAAAAATTATTCTAATTTCAACAGGGATGTAAGGGAAATAATATGCAAATTAATGATGTAAAGTCTTAATTTAAGCTATTTTTCACCAACCACACCAGACTCATTGAAATACATTAATTACATACAATATGCACCCAACTACAAGCAGATCGGAGACTAAACTACACTGCAAAAAAAACATTAGTGAACATCTTGCAGTCCCAAACATCAACACAAGGGAGAGCCATAACCCTGTGCAGTTTATTATAGCTGCATATTTACAGTCTAGTGGTCTGCTGTTGACCCAGATTTATGGTGAAGGATCACCATCTGGATCAACAGCATGCTTTGGCTGTTGTGATGATGATGCTTCTGTTATACACACAAATCTCCTGCAAATTAGCTTTATGCTGTAAGTGTCTGCATGTATGTGTGCACGCAGGATCCTCTCATTACAGCTTTGACTTTAGTTTGAGTTTGTGCATTTCTATCAAAACTGCTAGACAAATAAAGAGACACACAGTTATATATTAAAAAAAAAGCACAGAGAGAGAGGGAGCAGTAAATGATAGTACAAGAGTGACGATAATCTTTGCCAGCAGACAATCTAACTGTGACATTAATTCTATCCAATGGATCTATGTCTAATTAAGACGATGAATATCCAGTTATAATATAACTGGATCGGAGTCAAAAGGAATGAGTAGGATGTCTCATTGAGCTAAAGTAAAACACTTCTGCTACTGGAATAAAGACGATATTTGGAAAATCCTTGTGAGGAAAAAAAACTCATACTACATTCCAGACTATGAAAGCAACAGAAAGTGGAATTGTAATTGTTTTCTCTGTTTAATGTGTTATGCATCCTTTTTATTGGCTGGATATTTTAGGGAAACTGAAATCACAAACCTTCAAAATGTGTTTGTTCTGGGTTTTTTGTGTACTTACTACTTTGTTTCATATACATGATTACCTGATGAATGCTGTTCAGTTTTACAATAATACTTGTTAATACTTAATGTATGTTCTTTTAGCTATTTCTGTAAATTCATTACATCCCAAAAGATCCTAAAACAAAACAGAATGAAAGTAAGAGGGAGATGAGAGGGGGAGAAAACTGAATTAAGAAGCCTGAGGTTTCACAAGGGTTTTGTAAAGATGCACATACACAAAATGCAAGCATGCACATGGTATGCATGCTTGAGCACGTACACACATGCACAGATACTCCCCCCCCGGTGTCTTGTATTTCGTTCCTAATTTAGTGCTCCCCCCTCACACTGTCTCTTTATTTCTGTCTTAATCACTTTCGTCATTTCTCGTCTTCTTGTGTTACTCTGTTCTGCTGTTTAAAGCAGTACTTCTTAATAAAAGCAGGTTTGGATGTGTGAAATGAGGAAGGAGAGAGAGGAGGAAAATACGGAAGACAGATGAAGGAAAAGGGAGCAGCTAAGGTCTGATCAGGTTAATGATGCAGCAAACTTTGGAATGAGCAAAAAGATATATGTTCCTACTGCTCTCCCGTGTCTGTGTCCAGATATACTTGTGTCAGTATTTTCCTCATCTGTCTGTCTGCTCTGTCTCAGTCTGTCTCTGCTTCTCTTTCCAAGTAAAACATACAATTCACATCACATAAAATGTGCACCAGAGTTGCCACATCTCTAAAGTATTTAGCAGGATTAACCACTGTGTCAATTCTGCTCTTCTGTACCTTATCCAATACGTACAGTGCATACACTTGTGCATGAGGTTTCTTATCACTGCCAGACATGTGTGAACATTTATGCTAATAAACATGGCTAACATCATAAAATCTGGGTACAAACAAGAACATCCTCATGATGTCACTGCATTATATCATCTGTAGATATTAAACTCACTGCCTGCTTTAAAACATCTCTACTTTTTACTTTTAATCATCATTGCATTATTCTTGCATTTAACAGCAGATGTTAATTGTAAGTCTGTGAAGGGACTCAAACTCTGGTCTCCTGCCTAAAAGTCAGACGTACCACACTCCCATCCACCACTGTGACCGCCGCACCCTAACTTCCTGCACTGACACTGGACACTGGCAAATGTAAATGAGGTGAGGTGTGGAGTGGAATTGTCCAATATGAACGTAATTCCAAGGGATGGGCTGCATATTGAGGGCACTTAAAGTGGCTATAATCAATATTTTCATAATAATGTATCAAATGACAATGTGAAAAAAATGCAACAATATGAAAGGGGTCTCTCGTACCTACAGAGAAGTATCCTCCATATCTGCCGCTCTTTATAATGCATTTCAGCTCATTGTTCAGCTGTCCGGCTGCAACTTTAATGTTTTGGTTTGCTCTCACAGCGTCGTTTTCAGCCATGGCAGGCAGCGGTTTCCAGTGGAAAAGATGGCACCAAGCAGCAGACGGGCACAGTTAGCAACTAGCTGGTGAACATAGTGGAGTATTTAGTAGCTAAAGAGCCAGATATTTCCCTCAGGAGTTGGTAGAGACCAAAAACAGAGTGAATATTGGACTTCACCAGGTGGCCAGAAGTGGTAAATGGCTGCATTTTATATAGCACTTTTATCAGTATTACAATGTTTTTGCCTTTTACCCATTCACACACACACACTGATCATGCAAGGTGAGCAATTTGGGGTTCAGTGTCTTGCCCAAGGATACTTCAACATGTGGACAGAAGGGGCTGAGATGGGGATCGAACAGTCAGCCCTGTGATCAGTGGATGACCTGCTCTTCTTCCTGAGCCACAAAAGCCCCAGGTGGAATTAGAAAAAGCATAGTGGAATCAGCTGTCAAGCAGAATTTAAGCCACAGATAACCAGTCAGAAAGCAAGGTACAGATAGCTAGTAATGTAAGATGTATTCCTCTGTCGCATCTGGAGGAGCCTTTGAAATGAAAAGTGAAGTCATGTTGACTTGATGTGATGTATTTGGCTTTGAAATGCATTCGGCATTCAGCCCCTAAACAGATGAACGTTGCAACAGAGGCTAGAGAGACAGATGTTTCACTGTAAGGGACATGAGATGGAGATTGACTGACGTGTGATTGACTGGGAATTGCCATGACAGTTTATTTATCTGTTAAGACTAATCTCCTTGACAGTCAACAGTGGACTATCAAAAGGTGTTGCCAGTTACTTTGTCACAGTCAAATGGTCAGAAATGCAGGGTGTAAATGTTCCTGACAGAACTGTACAAATGTTGAAACTGTACGAAAGTCAAAAGTCTATTCAGCTGTTTTTCACTGTGACTCATGAGCGAGTCAACTCTTATAAATAATGCATGCATTCTCAATTGAAAGTTCATGTTTTGCTTATGGATTTAAACCAATGGTTATTAGTCCTGCATTTTAGGTTTTGAAAGCTGTAAAATGACTGATAAAGTTGGATAATGCCCAACATTTTTCAGCATAGGCCAGAGTGGAAGTTATGCAGAGACATGGCTCACTTGCAGTTTTTCTGTCTTTGCTGCCAAATCCACTTACATGTCATGAGCAAACACTTGGGAGTATCAATATTCTGTTGGCATCCAAAATATGCTTCATATTACGTACGTTGAAGAATGACTCAAACATCAGATACTGACAGTTATTTGAATGAATCTTGACTAGACTACAGTATATTTGCTGAATTTACAACAAGGGGCTCTGGTCTACAGAAATTGGTTTAAGATTTACAGGCCAAAATGGGGGGCTTAATCTTGGACTGATGGTGTTTTGAGGGGGATTGTTTTTGACCCCAAACTGTGCAACCTTGGGTCTCTGACTGGGTCTCTTGATATACCAGTTTTTGGTTATAAGGGCTGCCAGACTGCAGACTGAAAAGAGACAAGACTACAAAGAGAAACACACAACTTCAGTGCTGTGCTTGGCCTCCTAAATAACAAGACCAGATTTGTCTGCACACTCCTCTACTGTAAATCTGTGCAGCTTAATTAGCAGCTAGGCTAACAGGCTAATGACATGGGAGCCAAAAAGCGAAATAAAAATGCAAAATACAATTTAAACACATAATTTAACTGGACTTTACATTTAAATGTATCCAGTCAAAGACAACTGGAATGGGCTGTTTGGAAATTACAACTTATTCATGACTCTAAGGTTTAGTGAATCTTTATAGACATTCAAATGTAAGAATTGCAGAAACATCATTTCCAATGATGATCTTTAATCTGTTCACCCAAATAAGTTTCCTCCTACACGCACACACACATTCGTGCAGACACACACCCTTCCCATCTGGCTGGCAGCACAGATGGTGGCACTGGGTGATGCTAGAGGCCAAAAGGACAGCTCTAACCAGCTACACACACACACACACACACAGAGGACGATGATAGACATGACATACAGATCATAGTTTACACATGTATGCACAAATGTTCAATATGTGGCAACAGACACATCCAGACATACATGCACACACTTTGAAACACACACTCTCTCTCTCTCTCTCTGTATCTCTCTTTCCCTGGTTACACAAACCTAATGAAGCTGATGTTTCATTTATTTGTTCAATGACTCGGTTGCCGTTTGTCAAACTTAATTTCCATTTCAAATGAGGACACTCTTTACCCAGCATGTGCATTGTGTGTGTGTTTGCGCACGGCTACAGTCACATGAACTACATGTATTCTCTATTCAATCTTTCATCGATTTGCAGCTGTGGTCTCACACTGCAGGAAAACCTCTTTCGTCATCGATGCCTTCAGTGTGTTGTGTTTGAGTGAGGCTGCACTGTGAATGTTGCTCAGGTATGCACTGCGTGCTCGTTTTTCAGCAGGATGTTTTTTTGTTTTTGCCAGCCAGATGGAGAGAGAGACAGATGGTTTATGTGTTTATTTTATATGTGCATTCATATGAGAAAATATGAATGTATTGTGTGTCCTGAGAGCTTTCTACTCCCAGAGCCTGTCCACTCTGTTCTCGAATCTTCTCTTAGTGAGGGAAGGGTGAAAAAAGCGAGCGAAGGACAGCGAAAGAGAGAGGGTTGTGGAGAGGTGGGGATGGGATATGGGGGGGAAGCAGAGACAGAAGGTGGGGTAGAGAAAGAAGAAGAAGGAGGAGGAGAGAGTGGGAGGCAGAGGCAGAGAAGGACAAATATAGAGAGAATGGGAGCAGAGAGGTGGAGAGGGAGGGAGAGAAATGAGGGAAACACTGGGAGAGACAGAGAGAGAGAAGGAGGAGGAGGGAGGGAGGGAGGGAAGAGGGATGCTGCATTTTAGTGATAGCACAGACTGAGGCTGCAGGAGCATAGAGAGGGCTGGAGCGAATCGATGAGAAAGGTAGAAATTAAGAGAGAGGAGGAGCAGTACACGACAGGATTCCCATACAGGTAAAATATGAAATAGCTCTAAACTCATTATAAGATATTTCGATAATATATTTTCAATACTAATAGTTTTTACTAATTAGAGACTGGGAGAGGCCTTCTCTTCCATGACAGCTGAATGAAAGATTTCCTGGATGTCACGGAAACCATTTCTCCATCCATCCATGCATATGTCCAGCTTTCTCTCCCTCTACCCCTATCTAACCACGTGCCTCTTTCCGCTCGTCCCTCCATCCTCTCGCTTCACTCCATATCCATCTCGCAATCATCTCTCCATTCCACCCACACACGCTTTTCTCCACAACCTCCCTCCTCCTCCTCCTCCTCCTCCTCCCCCCTCCATGTCTCCTCTGCTGTCACTTCCACAGATCCTGAGGGCATCTCTTTTTTTTTTTCCCCTCCTTCTTTTATTCGTCTCCACATATCCTTCTTCTCCAATTCCTTATCTGTCCCTCTCAGAGAATCGCTCTGCTGTACTTGTGTGATTTCAGGGAACATGCCCCTGCTTTAGCTTTTATTTTTATTTCCCAGGCTTTGACAAACGTGTACTTGAAGAAGAAGCAGAAGGGGGTAGAAAGAGGAAAAAGGAGCAAACTTCATCACTGACCACAGCAAGTGAAAAGACACTTCTCCTGTCAGAAGAGGAGAGAAGAAACCACCTGTAATCAAGCTAAGAGACTATTAGCAGCTGCAAGAGCACAGAGAGAGAAACAGACAAGAATTTAAAGGTAGACTCCTGCCTGTGTTGGGGAAAGTGTGTGTGTGCGTCTTTCTTTTTTGTCTCTCTGCGTGGTTATCTATCCACAGACTACCCCTCCATCTGTCTCAGCAGGATGCCAAGGCGTCATTTTGGTGCCTGGGACTAAGAGGAATGCTAAACGGATCCTAACGTGTTGCTAGAGAGAGGAGACAAAAAAAATAAAATAAATAAAAGGCAAAAAAAAAAAAACAGGAAAACTTGCAAGCTTCTGGAAGGAAAAGGGAGGAGAGAGCAGTATGACTCAGGGCACAGCAGCTAGAATACTGTGTAGTCTGCATGCAAGAGCAGAGGGAGAGGGAGACAGAGGAACAATGAGAGCAATATAGGGAAAGAATAGAGAGGACTTGAGCAGAATTGAGTAGTCATTAGACAGAAGAAGGACAGGATGAGGACAGAAGCAGCCACACTGGGAGGCGGTGAGTGAGATATAGGCCAAGTGAATCAGCTTGCTAGAGGGAGAGGAAGGCGAGAAAAGGTTACGTTTGACTTAAGAGGGTTGAGGGAAGGTTGAATGAAGGTTTGCTGCAGGGCGGACAGCGGACAGAAAACAGCGAAAGAGACTTAATGCAGCTACAGGGTAGAAAGTCCTAAGTGACTGTGTCTTGCCATAGGGTGGGAACATGCCTGAGGTTTGCATATGGGAGAACAAGCTTCAAGAAGGTTGCCCATAGAAAGACAGAACATGGTAGAGAGTACTGAACAGAACACAGAGGTAAGGAACAAACCAAGCCAGATCAGAGCAAAACTTAACATCCAAACAGAGAGCAAGAGCTAAAAAGTAACAGTAAGAAAGATGAACAGAAAACACTGCAGACCAGAGAACATGTCATCCAACGCACAACGACAAGGACATGGAAACTTTAACTGTGACAGCAACACAGCAAGAGGTTCTTGTTAAATATTGATGCTGACAGGCCACTCTGGCAAGAGCTCGCTCCTTGCACCACAGAAGGGGAAACGGAAGGAATAAACACAGCCGATTTTTTTATTCTGAGGGATTTTTACACAGAAATAGACAACACAAGTTAAGTGCGGCAGATGACTGTCGAGTGTGGTTAAGCTGAAATGTTGCTACAAATTAAGACAAGACATACAAATTAGACACTGCTTACTTTAAGCCAGCTTGTGCAATTTCTTGGGGAGAGTTGAATGACTACAGAGAGAAGAACTGGACCTTTATCTTGTGTGGGAACAGCAAGGAAGAAGGAACTTAACATCTGAGAGATCACTGAGACCACATCAGGACCAGAACCATTTCTTCTTTTCTACGAGAACAAGTATCAGCCCTGAGTGATGAATACAGATTTCTATTTTGGATTGACATGCTTTACCTGCTTTGACAGGCACTCTGGAGTATGAGAAAAGCCAAACACTGCTGAAGCTTTCATAAATGTTTCCTATTTTAATTTTTTTCCTGGACTGATTGGAACTGTTCCACCCATCTCTGAAAATGTCCTCACAGAGATTTGGCCAGTGGAGGATTGCTGTTCTAGCTTTAGGAAATATATGTGTGAAAATGCTTGGATGTGCATCAACATGAAGGATCCTTTAAGTGGAAGCAGGATGTTTACTTGGTTTTGGTCTCCATGACTAAATAAGCCATGATGGGTGATTCTCCAACTTGATGTCATCAAGAAATTAAGACAGAGGCTTTCTTCAGTTCGACCTGAATCACAGATTCCTCAAAACATCACAACAATATCGCGGGACGACACAACGCCACAGTCTCCATTCAGCTGCGGACAGACCAGCTGCATGTTTATGTGTGTGTGTGTGGCTGCGTTGGGGTGTAAGGACTGTCAAGGACCTCGGCTGTGTTTATGCGTATACTTGTGTGGGTCTAGAGGTGTGTATGCGTGTGTGTGGCGAGCTTTGAGCCCAGCTGCGTCTGAGTGTATTTTCAAAGCATCGCCCAGAGCTGTGAGTGTGTGTGTCGCCTGGATTCTCCCCACCAGCGACAGAGCTGGACCTGAACAGCAGTGGTGAGAAGGGGGACAGGGAGGGGGAGGAGGAGGAGAGAGAGGTGAAAGAATCCAGCAGGACGGAGGAGAAGAAAAAACTGACATGCTTGGATAAAGAGAAGAAAGAAAGGAGTTTTTGGCTGCCTCCCTGGTGCAATGTGTGGTGAGTACATGTTTCTGCATGTATGGCACACTTTCATGGTCAGTGTCTGTGCATGTACACTGTACAGTATATCCACCAATGAGCATCATATTCCCAAGAGCAATGCTGAAAGGTCAATTAGAGGACTCCGAGTTCAGGAGTATTAAGATCACAATATTTGATGCAGGGCATGTCATCCCAGTCCACATGATATGTAGGTCCAGTGGGTCACATTAAGTTAATAATGTAGGTCACATGATACAATGTCCGTGGATCATATCAACCTCACAAACCAAGGCATGTTTAACCATACAGGCTGCCTACAGTATTAATGTCAGAGGAAGGTTCAGCAAATATACAGTCATCTGTGCCCTGCATGCAGTAATCAAATAATTATATATAAAAAAAAGCAATCAAGTAATCAACAGATGGTTGTTAAATCACATAAGCATAATATCAACTACATCAGAGGATTTAATGACCAGCGAACACATGTCTACCGATTAATATAACCCTTGTTAACATATTGCTAATAAATATTTGGTAACTTTCTCCTAACACCAAAAACTAGAAATGAGATGTGAAGTCTGAAGCTGAAATCAGAGATGATATATGGGGAGGAAGGCTTTTACTTGCTGGGAATTTGTTGTCAGGCAACATGTGCTTGCTGTTGTGTGAGAAATGCATTTGATTTTATAGCAGCGAATGCATCACATGCTGCAGGGAAATACCATTACTTTCTTGTTGTTTTGCAGGAGTTTTCCAGCAAAGAACCTCTCAAAGACTCAGACTGATCTAGTTTATTAGGCACATAATATTTAGTGTTATGTTATTCTGATTACCTTATTGAAATTGTGTATTTCTAGAGTTGGTGAGCTATAGCTGAGCAAACAGACCCAAACACACATGCCTTGGTCTGTCTCTCACACGTTCTCCTTCACACTCTCTTCTCTTGCCGTCATAAATACAGCACATATGAGGAGTCACTCCACTGTCTTGCAGTGAGCACACTCATTCTCTCTTTCCCCCTCTAGTTCTCCCTCACACACACACACACACCCCACAAAAACGTGGAGGAAGCAGGGCTGTGGCTGAGGACACGTGACAGTCGCTTCATGGCTGCTACCCTCGTATTCTAGCAGCGCTGGCCGGCCGAGCTTGTAATCAGGCTGTGGAACGTTCTAGTGTCGTACGGATCTGGTTCCCACACCATCACTCTGTGCATCAGCTCAGAGTGTGAGTGAGTGAGTGAGTGAGAGAGAGACAAAGACAGCTAGAGACAGCCTCAGATAAGTACTTTTAAAATATTGATTTACATCATTTTGAGGTCATCTTGTAGACACCAAGCTTTTTTTTTTTTTATACTCTATAACTGCATTTACATGATACACAAGTGATGGTGAGTCACATTAATGGAGATAAGGTTACAGCTTATCACATTACTAAAAGACATGTTGGGAAGAGGATGAGCAATTAAACATTCATTCAAACTTTCTATTTTTGCCAGTTCGGTGATGGCTAACAGCCGTGAGGCACAGGTGATGTGCTGGTGGCTGTGGCAAACAAAATGAAATTCATTGCCATCAAAACTTCCTCGAGGGGAAACAGAATGAAATTTGCTGTTATCAAAACTACCATTAACCCTGCACTGACTGTGATTGCTGCGTAGATAAAGCACTGAGCTGATCGAATGTGACTCAGTCTTTTCACATCAAGATGTAACATAGTTTAAAGTTAATCTACCATGTTTGACGGGTCGGATTTATATTCTATGTTTAATTATTTCACAGTAATGCAAAGATTACAGACATGTTGCTGAGCTTGGTCAGTGGGCATATACAGTATACAGACAATTTTGTGATGTTAGAGTAAAACTAATGGTCCCTGTCACAGGCATGACTGGGAGTAGCAGGAGAAGGACCCAAATGCAGACAGGGACGAAGACTGAAGCAGATCAAAGATTTGTCTTACTTGTATGTACAGGCAGGCAGGCGAGCGAACAAGCAGGTAAGTCCAGGTGTGAGAGGCAACAGGAACACAAGAAATAAATCCAACAGGAACACAAGAAATAAATCCAACAGGAACACAAGAAATAAATCCAACAGGAACACAAGAAATAAATCCAACAAGAACGCTGCACACTGAACACCTCCAACAAAAGACACAGTAACAATGACAATGAACCACCAGGGAACAAAGGGAAAGGACCAGTATAAATAAGGACGGGACTAACGAGGTAATCAGGGGCAGGTGTGAACTCGGGAGCAGGTGCAGACAATCAAGGATAACGACACAAGAGCAGGAACACACAGGAAACAAGAGGCAAGATTACAAAATAAAACAGGAAACTAAACTAAACTACAGATCATGACAGTCCCTGAATCATTAGTATCCAACGTGAATGTACAGCCAGCTAAGGTGATGAAGAAGTCACAGCTCTGTATGCATTGTCAGTTGCTCATTAACAGCATTGGAGCCAGTGCCAGTCAGTTCAAGTAAAAAACGTTGAGGACATACTAGTTCACACAAGTGTATATGCAGTATTTCTACTGTATGTTCACCCCTGTCCAAAAATAAGAGAAACTCAGAGTGTAAAAGCGTGAAGATGTAGAGTAAAACGTGAGATGAGAGCATGATAAATGGAGATATGGTATAATGTTCTATTACAAAATGAATGAAGTAAAGTATGCAGATTAGCTGCGTATGTCTATGTGTGTGCGTGTGTGTGTGTAATTACAGAATGTGAAGACAGTCTTGTCTGCCTCTTGCTAATGTTTCAGACAAAGATCAGAAGGAGACCAGAGCATCTCGCAGGGAAAGGTTGCTGCTATTTGAGACTTCACAAAATAGCCAAATACACACACACACACACACACTCTTCTTTCTCCATCTTTCCTTCCATCCTGTAACTCCAGCAATCGCACTCCATTTTCAACGTCCTTCCTTGCTTCAGTCTCTTATTTACCTCTTTGGTTTATGTTTACTTCAAGTACTGTAGCTCTCATTACAATATTTGTGTTTTTAAGCTGAACAGTGCTGCATTTCGGCAAGTCCACCTCTAATTATGTCTGTATTTGTCTGGCTGCCTGTTACTTGGTCTGTCTTTCTGCTCGTCCTCTATCTGCCTTATTATATATGTGAGCTCATTAATGTTTCATGTAAAATCTCCCTGAAGGCATATTTGAGGTTGTTGTCATCTCAAATAACAATATCTATCTATCTATCTATCTATCTATCTATCTATCTATCTATCTATCTATCTATCTATCTATCTATCTATCTATTTTGATAGTCTTTCTGTCTCTTTCCTTTCCCTTCCTCTTTATCTCTTTTTCTCTTACACTCACTCTGGCCATTTTACACATTTTTAAGGAGAATTTAAAATAAAGAGTGTTACCAAGGATATTTTTAGTACATCAGTACAAACACACAGCTGGCTATTTAGACCATTCTCAAAAATATTGGAGGCTCGTGGAAAAACCTATTCCGAAGCATCTTAATGGATGATGGCTACAGGCAAAAATATTTTTATCAGTCCCTCCACAAATCTGCAATCTTGCGATTTAACCAATCCCCACATCATCTGTAAAACATTGTAATTTTGTCTAATCTTTGCAATACTGCTGGGAAACTAATCCTTTCCCTCATGTAATAATGCAATTCAAACCCCTAGTGATGAGCCCATGTCAGATAAAATCAAACCTCAACCTCAGCAGACTTTCTTTCCCCTGAGGTAGGCTTCTCAGGCAATGCTTACACCCAGGTGTTGCATTGTATACAAAAAATTTATTTATTTATTATTTTTTTTAATGAAGCTTGTTGAAAGCATTACCCATGCAATGCAGGGCAACATAGTCCCTCAAGAACATTAAAGCTCCTGGCTATGTCTGCACATATTAGTGGTTAGCGGCTATTTCAGGAACAAACACAACTGCTCATTTACCTACACCAAAATAAA
The DNA here is from genome assembly GCA_002120245.1 of Maccullochella peelii. NCBI lineage: Eukaryota > Metazoa > Chordata > Actinopteri > Centrarchiformes > Percichthyidae > Maccullochella > Maccullochella peelii. The sequence goes on along the minus strand of LKNJ01000619.1, from coordinate 193,744 downwards.
ACTTTCTAAAACAAAACCTTTAAAGATGTTATTTTATTTAATTTGTTATTTCTTCCAGTAAAGCAATCTTTTATTTCCTGCTGCAAAATATGCATCTAACAGGCTCTTATTTCCATTAAAGATATTTCCATGAGATTACCTTGGTGGTGAATCACAGTGTGACCTCTCTGACTCAGACTCCCACAGTAATGCACACTCCACTGCAGATGGACCATCCGTAGGGAATTTATATCGCACCCTACATAAATTAATTTGACAGCGAAACAAGCAGCGCAGCAATGTGCACCAATTATGATGAATATTATGCATGAGTTTCATGGGGCAGATGTCTTGCATTGCTCATTCAGTGGGGAAGCCGTTGGTGAATTCCCCAGTTCTACTCTGCACTTGTACTGCTCTGCACAGTGTTTGGTTCAAAACAAGTTTAGAATATTATTTGGCATGTGCAGCTGTTGCAATGAGTAGCCTCCAAATTTGATCATTATACAATGACTTTAAGAACACAGAGCTTTATTCCTGTGCATGTGTAAATATACAGCATATGTATGTGTGATAAATCATGCATGCTCTTTATTTGTAGAAGGGGCTGGTAGCCTAGCACTGACTCACTTCCCCCCCTCATTTTCAAGCCTCTTTATGTATACACATTCACATATCCACAATGTACAGTCGTACACATACTGTAACAAACATATTTAAATCTAAATGCTGTGAATGCCTGGAGGAAGTTGCACAATTTGACACACATGCAGGCACTGAACAAAAAGAAGAAAAAAAAACAAAGGTGCATGCAAACACCTTATCCTCTCAGATTTCTGTCTAATTTCAATTCCCTCAGAAGTTCAGGGTAGAGGAAAGAAAGAGAGGCAGCAGGTGAACTTGAATAAATGATAGTAGACAGATCAGAAACTTAGGGTACATAATCAAAGTTCAGATGAGGATACTGTATTAAATTATGCTGATTTTGTTCAACTCATGTTAAACACCTTCATAACAACAATACTTGAGGTGTGCCATGCATTTCCTCTAATTGGGTTGGAAATAACTACGTTACACTGTTGAATGGCTAAGCTGCATCGAAAGATAGTGCTGTTGACCTTACTCTACACACACACACACACACATACACACCCCTGGCCTGCCAAAACAGCTGCTGTATGCTGTAATGTTTACCCAGCACACCAACAAAATGAAAGGATAGAACAACAAGAGGACAGTAGAGTAAAGCAAATATAAAAGAAGAGGAGGCAGGAGAAGAGAAACGTTTGAGAATTTTTTTTTTAACATCTACAGTATGTGCGCAACAAAGAGTTATCCAGAGTCACTGATTATCCATATCCATCTAAGATTATCCATAGCAATACATTATAAAACAGTGTATTTTCATTATCTATATAATGTACTGTGCTTGTATTGAAGGGATGTGAATTATGACAAAATTTGCTGACGTAACTGACCAGTGGACCTAATTGTGGACAGTTCAGTGTAGTGGAAATCTCACATCCTGTGTACAGTAAAGCCCAGGAGCCATTCTGATTTAGCACACACACTCACACACACACACACCCAGAGAGAGAGAGAGAGAGAGAGAGAGATAAATACACACACTCGCACTGTCATCATCTTAACCTCCCTTTCTCTCTGTGCTCCCAAACTGTCTCAGAGGACTGCAGATAATTCCCTCATCAGCATCTGACCTCATTCATTTTTAACAGACACCACTGATCCCACATCAGCACAAATGCCTGGTAACAGAGGAGATAGGATACAAAATAATGAACAGAAAGAAGGGGGGCTCAGGTCTATAAGGAGTTTTAACACCAGCTTTAATGTTGTAAATACTGTCAATCCAATGTTTGTAAATCCCCCCCAAAAAATGATTTTATCTGAGTTACCGGTATACAGCAATAGTTAAGGAAAGGGGGGAGAGAAGAAGGGAAATTACTTAAGAGAATGGTGGGAACAATATTGGAGGAGAAGAGGTGACTGATGAAGGAAGGTGAATGTGAAGAAGGTCTGCGCACAATGCACAAGCAGTTCCTTGATAACACTACAGGGTGTTGGCATTGAGTTGGATGTTGTCTTGTTGAGTTGGACTCGTCTCGCAGTCAACAAGATGCGAAAAAGGCGAGAGAAAATGAGGGGAAGAGGAGGAACAGGTAGTGAAAAGGGGTGAGAGGTGAGAACAAGGGCAGTAGGAGAAGTGAAAGGAAGCGTAGAAAGGAGGAAAAGAGTGAAGAAAACATGATGTAGGCCAAGAAGGGGGCAAAAGAGGACAAAAAGTTCTGGAAGAATGAGGAAAATGGACGACAGAACAGAAGAACAAATGTTTTGAAATAAGACAGACTAAGACAAACAAAGTCAAAATCTCATTTCATTCTCTACTGACCTTTGACTTTTTACACTTCTGTGATTAATATGCAATGCCCAAATGCATGCAGGAAAAGGTTTGTATCTAAACAGATGTGTGCGTGTGCGTGTGTGTGTGTGTGTATGTGTGTGTGTGTGTGTGTGTGTGTGTGTTTGGGAAAGAGAGCAACATTTCTCAGCTACTCTGTGTCAGAAATAATTAACCTGTTTCTTCCGCTTCTCCCTCCTATTTCCATTTGCCTCTCTCCTCTCTTTAATTTCAACTCTGCCCTCCCCTTCCGCCTCCACACCATCACTGTCTCCATATCCAGGCGTCGCGCCCTGTGGGGGTGGGGATCTGTGATGGTAACCATGGTCCCCGGCGGCCGCTATGTATGCAGCGCTCACGCAACAGAGGACGACTCCACGAATGACCGCGAGGAGCGAATTTTAGCCGTGCTGGGCATCATCGGAACCATCCTCAATCTCTTAGTGGTCATATTTGTCTACATCTACACCTCTGTCACCTAAGGCTTTCTGCAAGACTTGAGCAAGAGACTTTGGCACTGTCCCCAACTTTTCTCCACACTGTCCCCCTCCTCTTTAAGTATGCATATACTTGGAGGGTTTGGTTATTCAGAGTGAGCAGTAAGATGTGAGGATTGTTGGCAGTGTGTTTAGCTGGATAGTAGCCATATTTATCTACACCTGCGTCACTGCCTATCCCGTAAGATAGCTTAAGCTAAAGTGCTGCCAATCACAGAGAAGGAGCTACAGGTGGAATCATCGGCACTTCCCTGCACTTTTAAATCATATCTTCCCCTTTATCAAGACAATTTCACATATCTACTTGTCAAATGACTGCTGACAGCGTGTTTAGTCTATGGCGATGTGTATTCATATTGATCCATGACTGGGGCATAGCATTTCTGTGACTGCTCAGACAGTGGGAGTTGTTCTCTTAAGTGTCTTTGGTCTGATGGTAGTCATATTTGAGTGTGCTGCATTTTCCACTTTGTTTGTGTCTTTCCACAAGCTTCTTTGTGAGATTTAACATATTATCACTGCCACTTAAATCTATCTAAATGGTTTGACAAACAAGGCACCTTTGAGTTAACTTGTGGCACTCTACTAAAACTATTCAAGGGACCAAAATTACCAAGTGAGTTATCCACAAAGGAACCCATAGGCCTATCTGCTCCTGAGCACCCTTATATCTACTTGAATAGTACATTGATATGAATATACACATAATCACTCGCGCCCATTGCTAAATATCAGTTTCTGTAGTTAGTAGGGTCACTGAAAAAGTTTTACATGGACCTATCGTGTCCGTACCTGAGCACACCAGAGGAGAGATTCCTGGCTGTGCTAGGAGTCATCGGCATCGTGCTCAACCTCCTGCTGCTTGTCTTCGTCTATATATACACCTCCACCTGATATATGTGCCTGAACACAGCCTCAGTTATGAGATAACTTGCCACACCTAACAGTACCTGTACGTATAACAGCCAGGTGTGCCAATGAGCCTGTCGTTCTTCATCCACACCTGTATATATTGTACCAAAGCACATCCTGGTTCATAGATGATTTGAGAATTACATGATATTCTCGGTGGGTTTCTATGCCTAATAATATAGTGATAGTTTAATAATAGTGGGAACATGATGAAAAGAAGGTGATAAGAGAATTTAGAGGAAGTTGTGAAGTATGTGTTCACAGACTAATTTATAATAGAAATATACTTTACAAAATGTACCTTTTTTCATATTAATACAGTTAGTGTTTTTGTAGATACAGTGCTCTTTCACATATGTGCATGATGAGACGTTTACTTAAGCTTGTATTACTATAATCTTTATCACGCGTTGACCAAAAGACCTGATAGGAGACAGTAATTGTGTTTGCTCTTCATGCTTATTGATGTTGAAAACACCCAGACATGGGAAGACTGGATGGTGATGATGTTTCAGTCTGTTCAGCAGCTTTGCACACCATCAAAGATCCCTCTGTGGAAGGTCGATGCCACAGAACAATGGTCTATTTTCTGGTGTCATGTTTCTTTGATTGGATCTGTTACCCAGGCATGGCGCAGCATCGGGGAGGGTCAAGCGTGGAACTGAGACAGTGTCAAACAAATCAAGACAGCGTTCTGTTGCAGCGCAGCACAAAGGAATGCAACAGTACTAAAAGGATCAGGTTGAACCAGTGTGGACTGTCTGAAAAAAGAGGACACAAACCCTCTGTACAAGGCCTCACCATCTGTCTAGAAACTCACGAAGGCACGGAAAACTCCCTGGGATTGGGTTACAGCGTTTCCGCTGGAGCTGCATGTCACTATGGATATGACTTTAGGTTTAAGCACTGTGCCTCTAATGGAGGAGCCAACCTAAATGCAGCTGACAAGCAAGCAGAGAGGACTGGCCTGAATCTACACTTCATCCTCATCATTCTCTTCTCCACCAACAAGCTAACACCAGAGAAGACATAGTAGGCTACTGAGAGGCACCACATGAGTCTCTGCTGTCATTTCACATAGCACAATACTTATATGTGTATATATATATATATATATATATA
>LKNJ01000619.1:177342-188798 GCA_002120245.1 Maccullochella peelii | reverse complement strand
AGAGAGAGAGAGAGAGAGAGAGAGAGAGATACATACACATATACACCTATGAGCTGAAACAGACTTCATTTCACACACCATCAGTCAGACATTCAGGGGGGAAGACACAATGCGGAGGACCCCAGAATCTGACTGCTCACTTAACCTACTGCAATTTTCAATGTATCGAGATTTTGATAATCATTGCACATAAGATTCCTTGTTACATTGTGTAGGCCATGTATGATCTTGGTTTTAGTATCAAACACTATCAATGACAGGTTTACAAGCAAATCCGAAAATCACAATCACTCATTGGAAAATGTTTGGGATGAAACTCAAATATCTATGGTTCTGGTGGCCACAGTCTAGTTTTTTATAAGGTGTAGAAGGTTCAGATAAGTATTTCCATGGCCGTGTCTACAGAATGCTAGATGAACAAGTGACAGCAATTTGCCTGCTGGAATAATGAGCTAAGAATCATTAGCTGCCTTGTTGAGATCCAAAACAGCAAAGAGGACGAATCAAAAGGGTTAATATATCACTTACCTGCAATGCATAAGTAACATACCTTAGGATTCACACATTTATCCTTCTTTACTTGAGGCCCTACTTTACACCATTATCTTTCTTCAACGCTTGAACCAAGCCTTAAGGCCTCAAACAGCCATTTGAAGAAGTGAAAACCAGCCAAAATATCCCCAAAACATTCTCACTCTCCTAAATACCTAAAACTGCATTCGGTCCTCACAATATACGATAGAAATACACGTCCACACACAGCCACTTGCCTCTCTCTTCATGAGGAGATTCGACCGTCCGCATGCTGAGATCGATGTGACTTGCACATTTACTTCCTGTCACATCTAATAACAGTACAGTGGAGTTTGTTGAGCTAAATCCATTTTAAGTGCGCACCAAAGCACAGTATGAGCCACCTTTGGTTTGCCCCTACATCTCATGTCAGACTGTGACAGTCGGAGCCACAGCTGTGCAGAAACACATTTGAATATACTTTGAAATACCTGAAAGTACTGGACACATTATTGGTCCACTTTGTGCTGCCTCTAAAGGGTCACTTGATGTTGGCAAACAAACAAAATGAACAAGCACTCAACTGTTTAGCTCAGGTTTCCTTAGATACTGGCAAAGGTTTTAGTAAAGCACCCACTATTAAGTGTTTATAAGCTGTAACTAATGGCTTTATTGGTGGTTTATAAATAATTTACTAATACTTTATAGATTAACAAGAGCAACTTTTTAACTTGACAATTTTCATGCTAAAACATTAAAATGTTAATATATATTAAAAACTCTCTAACAATGGCTAGGTGGTTACAGTACCTGGCACACATGTTATTGTGTGTTCTGCATGCACTTCAAATGTTCGGTTGAGACCAGTTTTAATATGACAGACTCACTGCCAATCAGGCCAATGAGAGCAGAGAGCCTAGAGGGTCCTGGCCATCTGCTGTCCCAACAGACATACAGCCACCTCCTCAATGCACACACACACACACACACACACACACACACACACACACACACACACACAGCATGGACTTTTTAACAATGTGACTTAAATGTCTCAAAAAACAGAGTTTTAGATTGCTTAAGATTTATTTGATGCCTTTTTATGGTATTTTTGAAAATCATTTTACAAGGAAGATATGGCTAACGTCAACGCTAATGTCATGGAAATAGTCATGCCAGAGTTCATTGCCAGAGGAAAAACAGGTGCATCAGAGAACGCCTAGGACTCCTAACCACCGCCTCAGCCATGGATTCTTAACACAAAACACTGAAAACAACAATGATAACAATGTTCAAAGACAGGCAAATGTTCATTCTGAGTCTGAGCCAGCCAAAGCAAAGACGGATTCTCATGTTTTTTTCATGGCGCATGAGATTAATTGATTTTTAGCCTGGGAGGGCACATTGGACACAGACTGTCTGAGACCAGACAAGAGAAAATAATGTGGGCAAGAGGATCCCTGTGATATTCTAATGTTATTTCAGACCAACGAAGCTGAAGAATATCGAGTTATCTAAGATTTTGGCAAAAATACGTCTGTGAAAAAAAGAAAAACACTGATTTGCATGAGAAGGCTGAATTGTTACTGCCCAGTTTTGTACACATTTGGGCATAACAGATACCAGTTTTACAGTATTTTCTACATTATCTGTAGCTCAACCAGAGGAAAAGGTTGAGAAAAGATCCTGGCATGCATGAAAAAGTTTGTTTGTTTCTACATTTCACTTAACTTTTGATTGCAAATGATTTCCTGAGCAGGCAGGCCCAATGATTCAGGCAACTGCCAGGTGTAAGAAGGCCTGAGAAATGATCCTTTAACCAAAGTTTTGTGTGACTTGCTGATTTACTGACTAACATTCCAGGACAGTAGCTGCCCCAGTACTGATCAAGCAAACTGTAGATGCCCAGGATGACTACCCCACCGATAATGTTTGCTATTATCAGCAAGATAATAAATATTTTGTCAAAGGAAAAAAGCTGTGTCCTCTAGTATTGTGAAAGAACACTTCTGAAGCTGATAAAGAAACAGTTTGTTATGATCCTTGAGAGTTACCATTGAACAAATGCTGTGAGAGCTGGTGTACTTTCATGTAATGTTTATATATATACATATATATATATATGTATATATATATATAATGTATAGTTATGGTAATGCCAATAAAAATGAAAAACACCACTTTCGAAGAGTTTCACTGTTTTTTGTTTTGAATGGTAAAATTGTAGTCCTATAAAATCAGTTTGGACAAAAACTTTAGCTGATGGTATTACAATCTCTAGCTCTATGTAGTCTACTGCTTTGATTTAACATTAGTTTGAACCTCTGACATTAGATTATCTTGTAATATCTCTCCCAGTACACAGATATATACAGCCCGCATGAAAACTAGACAGTAAAAGAGGAGCAACACGTTTTGCATATGGAAGGTGGGTCTCTGGGGGACTTCAACACTTTTCAAATGCTCAGGGACTGCAGCATAGAAGTCAAACAAGTATGACATTTACATCTCTCATGTCTGTTTTGATCGGAGTCCTTTTCCTACCCAGATCTGTTGGAGTTAGTTGTAATCCTGACCACCCAGAGGTTTGTTAAATGGATAACTGGGTTTGCATCATAATTTAGATGCACATACCATTTGTTTATCTACACTTACACTTTTGTCATGGATTACATATAATGTGTAGATTTATAGATCACATTTTATCCTGCTGCCCCAATGGGCAGGGAGCCTGAAAGTATGTCCTTTCAGCTGACAAGATGATCAAGCTGAGCAGCCATCCTAAGCTTCAGTTTTCTTATTTAGGGAGGATCTTTGAAATGAGCTGGAATAACTGAATTAAGGCTAAAAGAAAAAGTCTAGTTGTGTATCCACACTTTCACTTTTCACTTGAGTGCTTGGTGCTGTTGTTCCCTTTAGCTCCTCTGAGGGTTTTCCCTCTGTTCATCCTTCTGGCTTGTCAGTGGGACGCGTCCTAATTCTGCGTTGTCTTGAACGCACTAGCAGAATGAAAGCAAGGTCATCACCCACAGAGCAGTATAGTAGCAGTAATACTATAGTTGCTTTGGCAGACCTGTGCTGTTGTGTGCAGCCTTGTTCAGCCAGCCAGATAAACTAACAGTGTGTCCTCAGGCGCTCCATGAGACAGCCACTGACCTGGCTAATATGAGTGGCTTCCCTCTGCGCACATACATACACACAAATGCAATTATGCATACACATAAACAGACTCACACAGCCGCCTATAGTCTCCAGCATATATCTGACTACATCTCAAAAATGTATAATCTAGTGTGATTTAATAATTGAGTGTCTCTTTCCTCTCTCCCTGTTCTCCCTTACCCCCCCGCACTCTCAGTACTACAAACATTTCTGATCTCTTCTCAGTGCCTTGGTCCATTGTTTGCTGTGTTCCTATTTTAGTCATTAGTTAGTTTGTCAGCTCAAGCATGAACCCCATCCCTGGCTCACTGGAACAAGGAAAGATGTTTTATCTAAACAATAATATAATGCCCTACTTGCCTGTTGAGTGTGACAATTCCCTCAAAAGTTCACCCAGCCTTGAAGTAAAATACCCACTGAGTCACATAGTTTTTTGCATATGTTTATCGTTTCTAAGCTACTTCAGATGCACCTACATTTCTGTTTAATGCACAAGCTACAGCGTGTCTGGAAAGATGTAAGTCATTCATGTTATATTTCACTTTCAAACTGAATCACATTCCCACTGGGAGACATCAGGAAACAACATATCGGTTTAGTTTACAAGCATTAACCCCAAGTTTTATCACTAACCTTAAAATAAAGGACACAGGAAACAGGATCTACATGCAGATTATAGTAAGTGACATTATTGTTGACTGATAAAAATCAAACAAAAAAACCATAATATCATACTTAAGAGATAAAGACTAAATATCTTGTGGTTGAATGTTGAATAATATTCAAATATTTATATGTACAATAGTATTTATATATATTTAACAGAAATGTTTATATACATATATAAACTGTAGATATATAATATATAATGTATATTATCTTGTATTACATAATGTGAGTTTCTGGACAGCAATTGTATATAAAATAAGATTAGTTAAATTCAGATCTGAAACTATTATTCAAAGACAGAGATCCAGTAACAAACATATAAATTGATGTAAAATACTTTCAGACATTATATTGCTTATATTTTTGTGTTTACAAGAAAAAAAAAGATGGGGTGGCAACTTTACATGTAAATATGTTCATATTGCTATCTGACAATCAATATTCCTCAGCTATTGGCAAATATAGAAGTGTCATTATTTTCCCTTGAGAAAAATATATTTACATGTTATAATGTCTTTTAGCATAATTTCTTTATAATAAGCAGTGATAGGAAGGATAGGAGGATGTGAGAAACATCATCATACCATCATTATCATTGGGATGGTTCTTTATTATTGATGACATGTGATGATGTTGATGTGATTTTTCAGTCCTAATGGTGCTTTCGGTGTTTGTCTTCATTCCAAATTACGTACCACTCATGCAGCCATCAAAGCCTGGAGCTCAGTCAGCACAGCTGGGACTGAAGATATGCACACACACACACACACACACACACACACACACACACACACACACACTGGAAAGAGAGATAATTGACATCTTTACCTGAAAAGCTGCTTCATCAATAAAGATTGAAGTCTCTGGGGTCCATTATACTCATCTATACTTATCTTATGTCTATCAGTAAGTGAAGAAGGACAAAGATCAGGGTGATCCCTGAACATACATACAGTTATTATGCTAATGATTTTGAACATTTTAGTCAAGGTTTGAAAACATTGCAGAAAGAGGGAGGATAAGCTGACAGGAAAGAAACAATGCTATTACATACACATAGATATACATGTAGTTGCCAGTTTATTACGTACACCTAGCTAAAACCAATGTAGTATGATGAAACAAGAAACCCTGCCTTCATGAAGGTTTGGTTTGTGTTTATACAACATTATAACCTTCATGATGGGGGGATTTAGGTGGGAGCATTAGTTATAGCTAGGTATACATATAAACTTGCAACTAAGTGTATTTTTCTTATTTGGAGTCTTAGCTACAGTGTGACCAGGACCCACCTCACAGATTCATCATTTGGTAGATGCAGTGGTATTAGATGACAAATGGCCTGAAGGAGCTTCACTACGACCTTAATTAACACCTCACCTCTGCCCCTCACCTTTGCCTGTAATGACACCTCAATGGATTTCTACTAATCAAGGTTCTCCAATGGCAAACAGTCTGCTAAGCATGATGGATGTGAATGCAAGATGCTGACACAGAGTCAACCAGTTGGGACCTATCTACGTCATGAAATTTATATAAAAAAAGAATGTTAACGCCCTCTAATCAGTGTCAGTCAGTCTCCCCGTGTACTGTGTAGCCATGAGGTCACGCCTCTTACAGTTGTTGTTCCCTCAATCGCTGCATTTTTTAAAATATGCTGGGAGAGAGGGTCCTAGCAGAATATGATGGTGATGGTGATTTGATTGTGACGCCACCACAAAGTATTAGATGCCTCTTCACCCATTGGACACACACACACAAACACACACACAAAAGGCAAGTGGCTTGGCCTTGTGCGACAGTCTGTGCCATTAGACGCACACGGAAACAAAACAGCATCCCTTTATTCTCTCATTTATTACAGACCTGTGGGTCTCTGGAGAAGAGGATAAAGAAGAGCTACCAGTGCTGCACAAAGTCCTGCCAGTCATCATCCTTGTGAACATTTGGAGCCATTTGTTTTGGGACTGGACGGACTGGGCTGGTTGAAGTAGTTTTTACTGCGCTCCGAGTGAATTTGAAGGGTGAGAAATGGAGCCCACCACGCCAACTGAACCGAGGAATGACAGAGGAAAGAGAAACAGCAGAGAGGTAAATTTCAGACACAAAACCTCTTCAGAAGAAACATCACTCTTTTATTTTTACTTCCTATCAAAATACATGGTGGTTGGCATAATTTTCATCACTATTTTGACACTATATCATTACATTAGACACAGAAAGGAATAGAATAGAATATCATGTGCCTATAATTTAATAAAATATAACTTTTGCTGTATATTACATTAGACCAGAGGTGGAAAGTACCTTGTACATTTACTCAGTTACTGCAGTTAAGTACAATTCTGAGGTACTTGTACTTTACTTGAGTTTTTCCATTTTCTACTTTATACTTCTACTCCACTACAATTCAGATAATAATGATAAGTTTAGTTACTTTTCAGATTCAGATTAAGAATACTAAATATAATCAACAAATAAATTATGATGCATTATTACAGGATAAGATAAGATAAACCTTTATTGATCCCTGGGATTGAAATTCACAAGCTAATATATAAAGTAATCAAAATTAGCTCCACCTTCTAACCAGCTGCAACATTAAAGTGATGTACACATAAATGCATCAATAATAATAATCCAATAATATATATTACTCTGAAATGGGCAATTTTGCATAGAGTACTTTTACTTTAGGTACTTTAAATATATTTTGTGCCGACAAGTATATTTTTACACTAATACTTTTTTACTTTTACATATTTTTGTATGTATAATTTTGAATGCATGACTTTTACTTGTTTTACTTGGTATTTCTACACTGTGGTATTACTTTTACTTAAGAAAATAATCTGAGTACTTCTTCCATCACTGTTTTAGACATAATCCGTATGTTACACATAATTATATAGGACACAAAATGTGTGCAGATATGGACTTAACTGCAAATGATGCAAAAGAATAGAATAGAATAGAATAGAATAGAATAGGTTCAGCAGAAAAGCCACCAGAAGAGAACAGAAAAGTTTTGTATTGTGTTTTGTGTCATGTCTGTATCGATGGCGCCATCACTTGGCTGAGACATGTCAAGACATAAAAGTTTATCTAATAATTCCTGCTTTGAGTACATGTAAATTGTACAGACTGTCCATCTCTCTGTCTCTTTCAGGAGACCGATCCAGTCAGCGAACTTCGTGAATCGGCCAGATGCAAGGTGGACCCTGACGACATGCTGGGCATCGTGGGTATTGTGGGCACAGTCCTCAACCTGCTTGTAGTGGTGTTAGTGTATATCTACACACCTATTTGACATGCCTACACATGGACTGTATGGATGGATTCATGGTGAAGCTGTGGCTGTTGGATGGGACGGACAGATGTATAAATGGGACATCACCTAATTTATGGATGGATGGAAGGACAACCAGAAGGAAGGGGCAGCATGCTTTGAACACAGGAGTGATACAACATAATGTAACAATACAAACAATACAGGCTTATTGTATCAGTAGCATTCTGATATTGTGTGTAGTGTTAAGGATAATTTATTGGTATTCAGTCCGACTTTTGTAGTTGTGTTTGTAACTGTGATTAGTTTACCTCAAAGTTAAAGTACTTTTTTATGAAGTGGCAAATGTTTCTGAGTTAACAAACTTGACCTTGACACATTTTTGCAAATTGTACTGGAAATTGCAAAATCTACACAATCATAGGCCATTATTTTCCTACTGTATATATTGGTTTTCTGCCTGTTTGACACAGTTTTTTTTTTTACATTATTGTTTCTTGAAAATAAATGTATATTTATAACCAATACAATTCAAGTGAGAACATTCTTCAGATTAGTTTAAATTATCTCCAGCTTTACTTTCACTCAAAGCCACGTCAGTGAACCATCAGGGCAGCAGCCATGGGCTCTTGCTTGTAAGAATTACATCTGTGGAAACACTTGGTGCTTTCAGGTAACAGCCAACACATTTAAAAAGCATTCAGGCTGCCAACAAAAGCTATTTACATTATTGAGTTACATTTATTTTACAATTTTAACACACATGGGGGGAGAAAGAAAAAAGAGTTTGAATTATAGCATGAGAAACTTGTACAAGTCTGCCCCCTTCACCTATCACAGAGGACCAGAAAACAGCAAAGAGAGAAAAGGACATGCCTTATAAAAATCAGCATACAGTGCTTTAAGGGAATATGCTGAGTTATGAATATTTACCAAGAACTGCAGCAAAAAAAATGGATATTGTCAATGCATAGCTATGTAAAGTGTATCTCAACATGAGATGACAGAACGTGTTTTTTCCTTGACTCCTGACAGATAAATTACATATACAGTGTGTGACTGGTAAATATATGTATTTGTTCATATGCATTGGCATTGTTAGTAAGTAAAGTTAACATGCTATTTTTTTCCAGCTTGAATCCTACTCCCTGATATTCAATGAACATGTACCCATAAAGATGTTGCCTCATAATGATTTGAATATCTTAAACATATATATCGATGTGTTTCTTTAAGGTACAGGAGCAGTATAATTATTTGAATTATTGATGTTAATATCAGGCAATATTTGACAGCTGGTGATGATATCAATCTTCTCGGACACAGCCTTCAGGTCATCCAGGATTAATCTGATGCTGTGGGAGGCATTGATGATGGCGCTCTGCGAAGTATTCAGCTGAGCTGTTGCACTGTGCACCTTCACGCAAAAACAAGCAGAGTCAAACAATCGCAGCCACAAAACTACTGAAATGAAAGACACTCGATTGTTGTTTAACGTCAAGGAAATTACTGTTCCAATTCACAACACTCACATGTACCTCTTCATGCGATTTCTATCCACTCTAACTTTATGCCTCTGACATTATATCACACCCTTACTTTGTCATAGCCATTCTAGATGCTAGAAGTTTGCATTACAGTATCTTTTTCTGTACTATGCAGCATTATTCTGATTACTTTTCTTGTACAGAGCAATATGTTTGATGCTCAAATATTCAGCGCACATATTCAGACCTCTGTATGCCAATTTTATATATTTATATAAGTTTCCTGAGTCAAACACATCTGCGTACCTCTCTATTGGCACTGCTATAAACGTGCCGTACTGTCTGTCCCACGTCAGAATACAGCCGGCTGTTAGATTCCTGCAGCTTCTGTTGTAAAAGGGTGTCACCTGGAAACAGAATTACATTCTGAAATAACTGAGAACTAAACCGGACTGGTCCTCCTGCATTTCATTGTTCACTTATCTGTTTGATCAAAGTCATCCATGACTAAATAGTGATGAAATGTAAAGAACACTGAAATGCCTGAGAATACACTACAATTGATGCTCAAAAATGATAATTTATTATTATTGCTAACCTTACCATTATAACTACAACTACCACTCCACAATATATGATCTTAAGCAGGGCTACCCATATTTTAAGATGATAAGTACACACTGACCATGGAGGCTGATTTTTGACCTTTGTGACAAGATACTCTAAACTCAAAGGTCCACTTACCAGCTTTTTCAGACCTTTCAACCACATGTCAAATGCATCATTTGTTTCAATTCGTACATACACTCATTCATACAGCCAGATGATCCACTCGCTGGTGAAGATCATGAGATGCAATTGAAAGCTAATAAGAAAAGCTAGTAAATGCTAGCTATTATGAGCGGCATTCCTCACCATGTGGCCTGTGTGTGGGGCTTGGCCTGTCTTCCACTACGGAGTGTATATCAGGCTGGTCTCTAACTACGATGAGAGGAGGCAGGTCTCTCCTGAGTATCTGAGTACTCTCCAGTGCAGAGGCTCGGCCCGCCTGCTCCTCCTCACCCTCACTGTCTGTTTCAGACGCCTCCCCAGGAACCTGACAGCATCCAAGAACACAGACAAAGCAGATTGTGGATTCATGAGAGGAGGGGTGGAGACATTGGTTGATAATTGGCTGATAATTGGTTTCTCTCTCACACACACACACACACACACACACACACACACACACACACGCGCACGCACGCACGCGCCTGCAAGACAACCTTGGCTCCGACTGTGGCAGTCTGGGGAGGAGGCATGGAGGTGATGTAGACCTCATCATCAGAGTCTGTCTCAGAGGCCTCGCCCTGCACCACTATCTGGTACCTACTGGACATGACTGCGCGCGCGCGCACACACACACACACACAACGAAACTTCGTTAGCTACATTAAAAGGTATAAAGTGTTACTGTAGCTAAATAACGGTAGGTGATACAGAAAACAAAGGTTTTGCCCCACAGCGCTCTGAGTACAAGTTAACTCAGTGATGATCTATAATGTAAGGTTAGCTAAAAGCTCAAAGTTAAAATATAAAATCCCAAAACTGTCAAACCTTCTCTGTGAAGCCAAAAACACAAATCACATGAGCAGTAAGGAAGTGGATTGTTTACCAAGACCCAATCCAAGCTGAGCTATGGTGTCACGTGACAAGTGACGTTTCATACGGCCATTGGAAGACATGCCAGCTCCATATAATTAAGAGCCCGTCTGTTTGTATTTGAAACCGGCGTACGCCGAAATTTTACGCAATTTTCACGCCGGCTCGTTTACGGTACGAGGTTTATTTGCGCCCTCCACTTGAGAATACTATGTTTTATTACTGAATGTATGATGTTTTACATGCCATTGGTTGTTGTGGAGAATGTAATTAGCCGCTAACTGGTGCTTCTTCACGTTATTATAGCTAAAATCTCGCTAACTCCGCCTACGTAAACCCGAGGAGTACCGTGGTATTAATATCGAGGGCAACCCAGGAAGTAGGTTTGTGTTTACTCCGTGTAGCATACAGTCTGTTGACAGGTACAGTAGATTTAACTGTTCATTCTGTTGACTTTATTCAGATTAATGGTAAACTATGTTATACACACATGTATTGCTTTGTCATCATTATCTCTCATATGCCGAGATAGGAAAACTAGTTATCACGGCCTGGACAATGTTGCTAGCAAACAACACTAGCTAGCTATCTAGCTAACGCTAAGCTACGGTAAAGGGTGTTCACATTTAGCGTTAACGTTACTGTTGATGTTGTATTGTGTAACACAGCTAAGTTGGTCAAGTAAAACTATTTTA